>RJWJ010002478.1:0-29829 GCA_004363605.1 Indri indri
GCCTAGCTCACAGCACCCTCAAACTCCTGGGCTCAAGCGATCCTACTGTCTCAGCCTCCCGAGTAGCTGGGACTACAGGCGTGCGCCACCATGCCCGGCTAATTTTTTCTATATATATTCTTAGCTGTCCAATTAATTTCTTTCTATCTTTTTTGGTAGAGACGGGGTCTCGCTGTTGCTCAGGCTGGTCTCGAACTCCTGAGCTCAGAACGATCCGCCCGCCTCGGCCTCCCAGAGTGCTAGGATTACAGGCGTGAGCCACCGCGCCCGGCCTTTCAGGAGCTTCTTGATAGATGGGTTTGGACAGTTTGGAGTCTCTGGTCCTTTGGGCCACAAAAATCCTGCTCTGTCCCTTATTAGCACAGAACCAGACCCAAGGGGACATGGTCTGAGCAATCTCTAGCCATGAATCTATATAAGGGAATTTGTCGGGGTGGCCAGGAGTCCCCATCATGATTCTCCAAACTGCTCGCATGGTGGGAAGGTCTAAGGTTCCTGTTGCGGGCCAGTCGACCACGAATGTGGGCCATTCGTGTTTACAGAGGGCCCTAAGTCTGCTGGGACTCAGTGTGACGCCATAATCTCCCATGAAACCCTTCTTAAAGTTCTTCAACATGCATTTAAGGACCGTAGGCTTAGATTCTACGCTACCCATCCTAGACCCTCGAACGGTGTCGCAGCTTAACAGACAAAGGCGGGGGTTCTCTCAGGTGTCCACCTGGCTGTGTCCCTCTCGGGAACTTAGGCGCGTCTTGGCGAAGGTGTGCCTGTGTAAACCGCGGGCCTGGTTGCTCCCTTTAGGGGAGCAAATCACCATTATGCTGTATGACGTTGCCGCAGAACCGCAGGTGAGGACCCACTCAGGTTCCATAGCCGTAGCCGTGGAACCACAGTCACTCTTCACTCACTCTTCATTCACGCATTCAGACAGGCAGAGGCTACACATTCCCACCCTGGGAACTCCCTGCACTCAGGAGGTGATCAAGCTCCTCTTCTGTCGTCTGATGGGCCTGACTCGGGTGGGTCCAGGACCTTACCTGATCCGACGCCTCCAGACCTGATTTGACTTGTCCATCCCTCCGGCGTGTCCGGGCGAGTTCGGGACCCCGTGGCTGGTGGGAGCTCCCAAGGAGCGAAGATGTTCTGCAAAATGGCGGTTGGTGCCGGTTCGCTTCTGTCCCACCGGTCACTGCGCCCGTCCCCAAACCGGTGGCTTCAAGGGGCCAGCGTGGTCAATTTTCCCAGTCAGGGAACCAAAATGTTACAGCAAGTGTTACAGTGGGTGGTCCCGAGGACAAAACAAGTGGCACATGGAGAGTCAGAGAATCAAAGTTTATTTACCGGCAGGCTCAGAGGGGTCTCACCACCAAATTTTGAACCCCGTCTACCTGATTTTTTCCACTTTTATTAAATTGGCGGTGGTCCGAGGGGTGGGGTATCAGGTGGCTAATGCCCACCAGGTAATAGGTTAGTTGATGGGCCAGGTAACAGGTTAGTATTATGCTGATACGGGTTTTCTGTGAGGGGTGGGGGTCTCAAGTGGCTGATGCGCCAAGTAATAGATGGGGGTTTTCCTTATCAACACCACTACACTCCAGTTTGGGTGACAGAGCAAGACCGTGTCTCTAAAAGAAGAAAGACAAAAAGGCCCTGGAGAGGCTGGGCACGGTGGCTCACGCCTGTAATCCTAGCACTCTGGGAGGCTGAGGCAGGCAGATCGTTTGAGCTCAGGAGTTCGAGACCAGCCTGAGCAAGAGCGAGACCCCGTCTCTACTAAAAATGGAAAGAAATTGGCCAAACAACTGAAAATAGAAAAAATTAGCCAGGCATGGTGGTGCATGCCTGTAGTCCCAGCTACCTGGGAGGCTGAGGCAGGAGGATCGCTTGAGCCCAGGAGTTTGAGGTTGCTGTGAGCTAGGCTGACACCACGGCACCCTAGCCCAGGCAAGAGAGAAGACTCTGTCTCAAAAAAAAAAAAAGGCTCCGGAGAGACCCCTCATCCCTTCTACTATGTGAGGACGTAGTGAGAAGGTACCATCTGTAAACCAGGGGTAGGTAAGTCCTCACTAGATACCAGATCTGCCAACGTCTTGATCTCGGACTTCCAGCCTCCAGAACTGTGGGAAATAAATTCCTATTGTTCTTAAGCCACCTGGTCTAGGGTAGTTTGTGACAGCAGCCCAAATGGACTGACAGTTGGTTGCTTCTTCCATTTCAGGCGTTAGCTCGAATGTCACCTTCTCAGAGAGGCCTTTCCCTGATGAGTCCATCTCACACACCACTCCCTGCGATCTCTCTCTCTTACCTCGTCTGGGTTTATTTAGTGGCATCGTAAGCGCTTATCCTTACCTGTTTTCAAAAATGTGTTTGCTTATTTATGGTTTCGCTCCCCCACTAGGATGTGAGCAAATGAGAGAGAAAAACCCTCTCTCGTCTTGTTCTCACCTTGCGGTATCCCCAGGGACAGGTGGACAGTGGACCCTGGATCCGTGCTTGCTGAATGGATGGACGGATGGAAGGATGGAGAAATGGATGGTCTAGACTTCCAATTTGGTCTCTGGGTTTCCATGTCCAGGATTTGGGATCAGGATGAACTTAGGTCAGAAAGGCAGGTTCTGGCAACATTTGAGCACTTCCTGGGTGCCTGGCCCCGTGCTAGTCCTTCCTTAATGCAATTCAATATTTATTAAATACCTACTGTGTGCCAGGCCTCCTGCTAGTGACTTATTCATGTATTATTTATTCAATCCAAGGAGCACCTATTGAGTGCCTACTGAATGCTAGGCTCTGAGCCTGTCATTCCATGCAATGTACATTTATCAAGCAGATACTATATACAGCTGTCCCAAATCAGTGCCTGGGTACACAGTAGTTCAATAAATGCCTGAATGAATCTCAAGGGCACTCTGCCTGCTAAAATGTGCTGTAAATAAATAACTCTAGCATACAAAGATAAGGCCAGAAAACGGGCGTGTTCAGAGTGCAGGGGCCCTTATCACCTTACACTGCCAGGTACCCTTCTCAGAGCCTTATCTCCTCACTTGGGAACCAGCTCTTTGAAGGCGAGGCCAGGCCGGGCCCCTCACTCACCTGCCTGTCCATCTTTTTGCACCCAGGGAGGACTTTGCCTGTAGCACACGTTCAATCAATGCCTGTTGTCTGATTGCTGCACTCTCCCCCACGCAGTTGTCCCTGGGTTCATACACCAGGCAAGAGGGCAGCAGCTGGGTCCTAAGCCCTGTGCAGCTGCTGGCAGAAAGTCGCAGCCTCTGACAGGTGCCCACCCTCTGATTTGGCCTGACTTTTCCAGCCATAAAATGAGGGATTTGATTCTTCCTCCTTGGTTTAACCTCTTGCCTGGACTTCTCTAATAGCAATTTTTTTTTTTAAATTATAGAGGTAGTACATAATATATTTTTGTAAAAATGCGGACAATGCTTAGAAATCACTGAAGACTCAAATTTTCACCATAGTCACAAAGCTTTATACTTTGTGATCTGACACACTTTCCTTCCTTCTTCTTCTCTCTTTTCTTTTTTTTTGTTTAGAGACAGAGTTTCCCTTGGTCACCCAGGCTGGAATGCAGTGGCATGATCATAGCTTACTGCAGCCTTGAACTCCTGTGCTTAAGCGATCCTCCCGCCTCAGCCTCCCAAAGTCCTGGGATTACAGCTGTAAGCCACTGCACCCAGCCCTTCTTCTTTTTAATCATGGTAAAATATACACAACATAAAATTTACCAATTTGACCATGTTTCAGTGTGCAGTTCTATGGCATAAGGTATATTCACAATGTCATGCTACTATTCACCACCATATTTCCCTTCTTTTTGAATAAAGAAAATTCACTCATTTACACATTATCTTTTATTATGGTCTTACGGTCTTATCATCAGTTGGTGTTGAACATCTACAAAGCAAACTCTAATCACGTATTGATTGTTTTGGTAAGAAATGGCCAATAAAGAGTTTGCCATAGTAAGACTGAGTCTTTAAATTACTTTTTGGAGTTACTTACAGCCAAGCAAAGTAATAAAGATTGTACCACTGCTGGCAAGTATGACAGTGAAGAACAACATTACGCAGTTCTGAGCTTAAAAAAAATAGGTAATAGGCCGGGCGCGGTGGCTCACGCCTGTAATCCCAGGACTTTGGGAGGCTGAGGCGGGAGGGTCGCTTGAAGCCAGGAGTTTGAGACCAGCCTGAGCAACAGAGCAAGACCCTGTTTCTACAAGACACAGAAAAATTAGCTGGGTGTAGTGGCAGACAATTGTAGTCTCAGCTACTCAGGAGGACGAGGCAGGAGGATCCCTTGAGTCCAGGAGTTGGAGGTTGCAGTGAGCTATGATGTTGCCACTGCACTCTAGCTGGGTGACAGAGCGAGTCCCTATCTCAAAAAAAAAAAAAAAAAAGGAAAACAAACATACATGTGTGGGTTAAAAAACAATAATGTACTATTATCACCATCAACTTAAAAAAGAAAACATTACTAGTTTCGGAAGAGCACTATTCAGAACAGCCACAGAGGTGGAAGCAGCTCTAATGTCCATCCCTGGATGAATTGAAAAACACGATGTGGTCTGTCCATACAATGGCATATTATTCAGCCTGAAAAAGAAAGGAAATTCTGACACATGCCACAACATGAGCCTTGCAGACACTATCCTAGGTGAAGTAAGCCAGACATCAAAGGACAAATACGGTATGATTGTACTTTTGTGAAGTGCCTAGAATATTCAAAGTCATAGAGATGGAAAATAGAATAGTGGTTGCCAGGGCTGGATGGAGGGGGAATTGGGGGTAGTTAGTGTTTCATGGGGACAGAATTTTTGTTTAGGATGATAAAAAAAAGTTCTAGAGGTGATGGTGGTGATGGTTGCACCACAATGTGAATGTATTTAATGCCACTGAACTGTATATTTAGAAATAGTTAAAAAAAGTAAATTTTATGTATATTTTGCCACAATTACGAAAAACAACAACAATGCTCACTTTGGCAGCACGTATATTAAAATTGGAACTATGCAGAGGTGGTTAGCGTGGCTGTTGCGCAAGGATGATAAGCCAATTCATGAAGCGTTCCGTATTAAACAGCAACAACAAAACCCAACACAATTAGCATCTTTCTTTGAAATTGTCCATGGCCCCATCCCAATCTCTTCCTCCTAACCTCCTGGAAGTAACTACAATCCTCAGTTTCCTATTTATCGCTTATCGGTCCATTTCTTTTTATTTTTCATTTTTTTGAAACAGGGTCTTGCTCTGTCGCCTGGGCTAGAGAGCAGTGGCATCATCATACCTCACTGCAACCTCAAACTCCTGGACCCAAGTGATCCTCCTGCCTCAGCCTCCTGAGTAGCTGGGACTATAGGCATGTGCTACTGCACCCAGCTAATTTTGTATTTTTGGTAGAAACGGGGTCTTGCTGTGTTGCTCAGGCTGGTCTTGAACTCCAGACTTGAAGTGATCTTCCCACCTCGGCCCCCCAGAATGCTGGGATTAGAGGCATGAGCCACCACGCCCGGCCCTGAATAGGCTTTTGATTCCAGCTCTGCTTCTGAGGAACCCAAGTGAAGACATATTCTGCAATTTGTCCACTCCCTGTTCATAAGCATTTGAATTATTTCAAGTTTTTTGTGATTGCATATAATGGTGCTAGGGCTATCATCCTTGTCCCTGCTTCCTGGTGCACTTGTGCTTATTTCGAATGTTCCCAGCAGTGGAACTGCTGGATGGTAGGTTACACAAACCTTCAGCTCCACTAGATCTTGCCCAGTTAGTTCCCAAAGCGCCTCCTTATTTTTCCAGTTTATTTCACTCACAAGTCCATCCTCAGCTCACTACACCCAGTTGTATGGGCCTTCTTTCGGTTCCTTTGGCACATGTGCACCCCAGTCACGCAGCCTTTGTGTCTGCTGTTTTGTCTGCTGAGAGCACTTCCCCAGCACTCAGCCTAGCTGAGATCTCTTCCCTGGGATCTCAGCTCTGCACATCACTACCTTGGAACAGCTTTCTCTGATTTCCTCCCCAACCCCAGACAAGGTCAACCCCTCCTCCCTTCATATTAAGGGTGTCATAGCACCATATGCCTCTCCTTTGTGGCACTTGTCAAGTTGCAATGTTCCATCTATCTGTGCAACTATTAGAACAAAGTCTGTCCCCCGACCAAGCTCTAAGTTCCCTGAAAGTAGTGACCACTGTTTGTTCAAGCTGCTGACTTATCTCCAGCACCCAACACCGTGCCTGGCACGTAACAGGCAAATGGTGTTATTACTCTAATAGCTATTCTAGGTTCTAACTCATATTCAAGTTCAGTATGTAATTTTCCAGCATGTTTTAACATTAATTATCATCTACTGGGGCTAAGATCATGACATACATGTAGACATGGTCCCTTCCCTCAAAGAGTTCACAGATTCAGACCAATAAACATTATTGAGCTCGCTGGAGCTTGACATATTCTAAGTGCTTAGCAACTGTTTAATTGAGTCAGAGTTCCCCACTAGTCTGAATAGTATAATGAGTAATGAGGGCCAGTGTTTACTGAGCACTTATTATATGCCAGGCATTGTGCTAAGTGCTTTACATTTACCTTCTCATCCCCGCTCACATCCAACTTGGGAGGTGTACTATTCTCACCTCCATTTGACAGATGAGCAAACTGAGCCACAGGAAGGTGAAGTCATTTGCTGCAGGTCATACAGCTAGTAAATGGTACAGAGAGGATTTCTCAGCCATAGCACCTGAACTGTATCTCCTATAATGATGTGAAATTTCCCCTGCTCCAATTACACTACTTTCAGTTAGATTCCAGAGAACTGAGTTCTTAACCACGATGGTAAATTAATGATACCTACCATTGTCAGGCACTCAAATACTCATCATTTTATAACCATCTGTTCATTTTATTCCACAAATATTTACTGAGAACCCACCATGGAGGCCAAGCTCTGTTCTAGAGGCTGGGAAGACAGAGATGAACAAAATAGACATCCTAGTGAAAGGAGAAAAAAATCAAACCAGTAAGTAAAATACAATATGATCCATGGTGATCAGTGCTACAGAGAAAATGAAACTATAACATAACAGAGAGCAGGATGACTGGGGTCTCCATGGTCTGGTTTCATCTTCCCAACCATGTCTGTTATTTTCCCATCGTACAAATGAGGAGGAGGAGGTTCAGAGAGGTGAAGTCACTTCCCCAGGGGACCAGAGTGCACAGGCTGAGAAGTCAGGACTCTGGAAGGATTGAGGACCAGTCCTGCAATCACTCTTCGCTGTGCTTCTACCGAGTGCCTAGGATTGAGGTAGAGACAAAAAGAGCATCAAACCTTCTCCAAAGAGCTTAAGACCTGTGAGCAGAAGACTCCCCAAAACTCTACTGTCCTGTCAGTGAGGTGCTGAGGGCAGACATTAAGTGTGATCACTGATGGGAGGCTGGAGTCAAGGCTCAGGCTGACGAATCAATACCAGAGATCAGGAGAAGAAGGGGAATGTAGGTCCCCTAGGACAGTGGTCCCCAACCTTTTTGGCACCAGGGACTGGATTCATGAAAGACAATTTTTCCATGGATCAGGGTGAGAGGAGGGGGATGGTTTCAGGATGATCCAAGCACATGACATTTATTGTGCAGTCAAACCTCTCTGCTGATGATAATCTGTATTTGCAGCCGCTCCCCAGCGCTAGCATCACAGTCTCCGATCCACCTGAGATCATCAGGCATCAGATTCTCATAAGGAGTGTGCAGCCCAGGTCCCTCCCATGCGCAGTTTACAGTAGGGTTCTTTACAGTAGGGTTCGCGCTCCTATGAGAATCTAATGCAGCCACTGATCTGCCAGGAGGCGGAGCTCAGGCGGTGATGGAGCGATGGGGAGCGCCTGTAAATACCGGTGAAGCTTCGCTTGCTCCCGTGCTCACTTCCTGCTGTGCTGCCCGGTTGGGAACCGCAGTCCCTAGGATATTCTGGGACTTTTGGCTACTCCCAGGCCCACCGGTCCCTGTTCTGCCCCCACAGTGGGCTTGTCTCTAACCCCTAGGCCTTTAATCAGGGAGACTGTGAGACACTGCACCCGGCCATGAGAGAGAGATAGTAGACTGTTAACGTGTGACTATTTTATAATTGTGAGAGGTGTTCTGAATGAGAAGTTCGTGTGTGGGTAAACTCACCTGCTCTCAATTCCCAAGGGATGAATTTCTCTCTCCAGGCTGGGGCTAAGAGCCAACTGTCAGCAGGGCAGGGTGGCTCCTGCCTGCAATCCCAGCACTTTGGGAGGCCAAGGCGGGAGGATTGCTTGAGGTCAGGAGTTTGAGACCAGCCTGAGCAACATAGCAAGACTCTGTCTCTCCAAAAAATAGAAAAATTAGCCGGGCGTGGTGGTGTGTCCCTGCAGTCCCAGCTACTTGAAGGCTGAGGCAGGAGGATCATACTCTCTGCCATGAATAGGTGCTGCAGGGCTAAGAGGAGGGTTTCCTGTGACCATTATTTTGTGTACAAATCAAGGGTGTGCTCAATAAATAATTGGTGAATTAATGAGTGTCATTTCAAGGAGGGTTAAAAAGCCACTGATGCCATCTGCAAAGAGTGTTAGAGTATGGTTAGCCAGAAAAAGAGAAAATTTCAGGAATGTTATTCCAAGATTTCTGGAAGGGTGAGTAGTTCTGGGACCTGGGGAGGACCGACTAGGGTGCCGGGCTTCCATTCATCACACAGTTTTAGAGGAGCTGCTGGCACCGTGCTTGGTAGGAGTCCATCAGTGAATGGGGCAGACAGGGTCCTGCCCTCCCAGAGCTGGCAGGCAGTCAGAGCACAGGCAACAATAAGATGAGGTAGGAAGCACTAGGAGGTGGGCAGGAAAGAGAGCTAAGCTGATTGCAGAAGCACCAGGAGAGAGGAGGGCTGGGGGAAGGGATCCGCATATGCAAAGACGTGGAGGAGGGAAAGTGCAGGTTTAGTCAAAGAACTCAAAAGAATTCTGCAAGGTCAGACTTTGAGGGTGTTGGTGGGGAGAGAAAAGATGTTGGGGAAGCAAACAGAACCATCCTATCCATGCCCTAAGAGCCTTCCTGTTGGGTGAAGCTAAATTTCCCCAATCTGTTAGGGTTGTTAGGGTTCTGGAGTTCAGGAGGTCACCTTCATTTTACTTATTTATTTTTTTAGAGATGGGGTCTAGCTCTGTTACCCTGGTGCTATAATCATAGGTCACCATAGCCTGGAACTCCTGGGCTGAAGCGATCCTCCTGCCTCAGCCTCCCGAGTAGCTGGATCTACACCATCTTCACTGTAATGAAGACAAGGATTTACTGAGCCCTCTTTTAGAACAGTGGCTCATTCAATAGTCTGGTAACTCTAATCCATTTGATATTACAACCCCATTTTACAGATGAGAAAACCGAGACTCAAGTTTGGGCACTTTGTCCAAGGTCACATAGCTCACTACATTTAAGGACGGAGAATGTACCTTTATGTAAATGCTTCTGTTTGAGCAGTGCCTTTTACATGAGGTAATGCATGTAAAAGCTTTTCTGTAATAGAGCCATATAAACATGAGGCATTAGTGGTAGTAGCTTTGCTGGACTTCTGGCTCCAGCCAGTTCAGCCTGCAGCATTCGGGGAGCACAAAAGTGACAATAAGTAAAGCCAAAATGCCCAGTGGCCTCTCAAAATCCCCTGTGTCTATTCTGGTTCCCTCTCAGGGGCACCTCCAGATACTATCTTCTGCCAAAGAGAGAGTTTATTTCTCAGAAGTTGCAAGATGTGGGCGGTTAGAAAAATTGGTAGCATCAACAACTACAAAAACTCCCACAGCAGCCTGAACACAAAGAGTTAGAATTTTGAACAAAGGGCGGGGTGAGACCTGAAAGTAAATGCTGACACATCCTCTCTCCAGCTGTGAACTGGGGGTCTGAGGGCTGCTGCAAAGGTCATCTGTCTCCACATCTCTGGGCAGGAAATGCAATTCAATCCTCTCAGTGACTGATCACTTTGCAAGATTAATGGAATCCTCTCCAGCACTGGTCTCTGTTCTGATAGCACAAAAAGTGAATCAACCTTCTCTCCTCCCCTCTCCTCTTACTCAGCAAGGTCAGCTGATGCCCCATTTTAAAACTTCAAAACTTTTCTCCAGGAAATTTGTCCGTGATTGTTCCTTTGCAGGGTGAAATCCTGCCTTCTGGGGTAAGATCAAAAGGTGGCACTTGAAGGTCTGGGGACTTTTCTAGGCTTTTCATCTGGTCCTGCTTCATCTTGCAAAATAAATTAAATGCAAAGGGCATGATTGTCCCTTAAAGGGTTAATTGCCAGCCCTCCTATCCGTCCCTCGGGGACTGTCCACCAATGGTAATTGAGCATGATGAAGTAATGCTTGGATTTTTATTAGCATTGGTTAACACACTTGTCCATCAATCCCAAGATGCAAGTTTTTAAAGAATCTTTGAACTTTTATGACTCTTTCTGGCATTAACCCCTTAATTAACTCACCTGTTATTTCTAAGTTTCCTTCCAATCTTCACACTGGAAAACAGATATTATAAAATGTAGAATTCCACATAGATAACTTAAGTCTTCCCAAAATGGCCAAGGCCTGACAGTCTATATAGATATATACACACACACACACACATACACATTTTGCTCTTTCTTACTCATTTACTTCAATCCACAAAAGACTGAGTAGTTAAAAAAAAAGGTCTTCAGGAACTCCACTCACTTTAACAGAATTAGTGTGGTCTGTTATCCCCCTAGATTAAAATAGATAAAAGTATTTATATTTTAATTTGCAAAATATAAAATATGGCAAAACTCTAAGATCCATTATGCTGGGTACTGGATACACAAGTCTTTGCTATATTTGTCTTCTATGCCTTTATGTTTGAAATATTTTATAAATTTAAAAGGTCACAATGGTTGTTAAAAATGCAAATAATATATAAATATAAGCCCCTTAAAATTTTCTCTCCTCCTGGAAAGGATCAAAGATAGTAAGTTTGCTGCTCTGTTCCAATCTTTTTTTTATCTTTTTTTTTTGGCGGGGGGAGAGGCATATATACACAAACATTACATGTAGCTTGTTTTTTTTTGACATAAATAAGGTCATAATATACACTTTATTCTGTGACTTTTTTTTTTTTAACCGATCTTAAACTTCTCCTGTGTATCACAACATTCAGATTTAGCTCATCTTTAAATAATATTTTAGGATGAGGCAGTTCTATGTGGAAAGAGCTCCAAGATTATAATCAGTGAAACGCAGGGTGCAGTGTGTCTATTTCCAGGATACAATAATAGAAGAAAATACATGGAGATGTTTGTCAATGTATAACTATTTCTGGGAGAATATGGAAGGACCAGAATTGTTAACGAGTTTTCTGGGGAAGAGAGGACTGAGAGGAGAAACTGGATTGGTGGTGGTGCAGGAGAAAGACTTACAATTTTGAAACAATTTTTAAATTGTGGACTATTTCACAAATACAATAGGATTTGTGAAATATTTCAATACACTCTAAAAATGCTCTCAGATGCCCACCATGTGGATTAAAACACAGAAAGTCACCCAGGACCTCTTGCTGCTCACATTTTGTTCCTGAGTTAAGTCTTTTCCTGCATTTTGTGTTAATCAGTCCTTGCTTTTATTCGTGCTTTGCCATGTAAGTATCTATATCTAAATCTAAGGAATATTTATTTCGTATAGATTTACCTGATTTTGAATCCCGTAGACATAAAAAATGAAAAAAATGGACTTCATTTTTGAGTAAGTAATACATCTCTGTGGGACAAAATTCAAAAGGTACTATAGCATATAAAATGAAATTTAAGTCTCTAAGGTTTAAAATCAGGTAACATTCATGCATATATGTGGTAAAAATTTTATATTCTACCAAAGACTAGGTTTTCTTCTCTTCCCAGTTCTTTTCCCCATTTTTTTTTTTTTTTGTCTTTCTAAAGGAAATTCTGTGCATAGAAAAGAATATATATAGATATAGGTATATCCCCTTTGGTTAGTTTACCTCAGTGGTCAGCACAATTTAGTGTTATTAGTATTCTGCATCTTGCTTTGTTTTGTTTTAATTTAAGGATATCATGAAATCACTCCGCATCAGCATATATATTAATAGTTACCTTATTCTGTTTAATGATTCACTAGCATTTCATTGGGCAGACAAATGGTGCAAGAATGATTTAATTGGTTCCCCAACTTTCAGACTGTTTTCAGACTTTTTCTGTTGTAAACAGGGCTACAGTAGATTGCATCTTTGTGCTTGAGTCTATCAGCAGGATATATATCTGGAGGTTGTTACCCCTGCCTAAGGATTCCTGCTCCATCACCAATTATTTGTCCTTGAGAAGTTTATTTGTGAGATCTGGGCAGGTGGGACAATCTCATAGCCAACTGGCATCCTCTGGTGCCTACACACATGCTCTTGGCAGGCACTCAGAGAGTGTGGTTTAAGGGCTAACACTGCAAGCATTCACATTGTACCAGATGGCCTGTTCCAGGAAACCTTTGCTGATATCCTTGGCCCCCTTCCCCCACAGACCCTTCATTCATTCCACAAATGTTTCCAGAAGGTTGATTATGGGGACCTAGCATCAAATCAGACCTCGAGGTGTATATATATACAGCCTTGTATGTGAGTTAAGACAAATACTGGAAAACATGCTAAGGCTGTGCTAATAAAGTAGACATACTAGCTGCATACAGCTACTTAATTTTAATTAAAATGAAATGAAATTTAAAATCTAGTTCCTTAATCCCAGTAGTTACATTTCAAGTGCCCAACAGCCACATGGGGCCAGAGAGGCATCTGTATTGGACAGCCGTGCAGATACAGAATGTCCCCATCACAGTGTTGTATGGGATAGCCCTGCAGGGAGTCTTGGCATAGAGGTCAATCCTGTGGTCTGGGCTGTGGATTCTTTTTTTTTTTTTTTTTTTTTTTTTGAGACAGAGTCTCTCTCTCTTGCCTGGGGCGAGTGCCATGGCGTCAGCCTAGCTCACAGCAACCTCAAACTCCTGGGCTCAAGCGATCCTACTGTCTCAGCCTCCTAAGTAGCTGGGACTACAGGAATGCGCCACCATGCCCGGCTAATTTTTTTTCCTATATATATTTTTAGCTGTCCAATTAATTTCTTTCTATTTTTGGTAGAGACGGGGTCTCGCTCTTGCTCAGGCTGGTCTCAAACTCCTGAGCTCAGAATGATCCGCCCACCTCGGCCTCCCAGAGTGCTAGGATTACAGGCATAAGTCACCGCGCCCGGCCTGGGCTGTGGATTCTTACAAACTCTGGGTTCAAATTTTGGCGCTGTTATTTCATAGCTGCACAATTTGGCCAAGCAACTTGACCTCTCTTTGAGCGTCAGCGTGAAAGTGGGGAATTACAGCCCTTGCCTCACAGAGCTCTGGTGAGGATTCAAAGAGGTAGCAAATGTGCAGCGCTTTGCGCATAGATGTAGTTAAGTTCTCAAAATTTAGGAGCTATTATAATTATCTATGAATGTGAGAACAGCTACAATTTCTTTTTTTTTTTTTTTTGAGACAGAGTCTCACTCTCTTGCCTGGGGCGAGTGCCATGGCGTCAGCCTAGCTCACAGCAATCTCAAACTCCTGGGCTCAAGCAATCCTGCTGTCTCAGCCTCCCGAGTAGCTGGGACTACAGGCATGCGCCACCATGCCCGGCTAATTTTTTCTGTATATATTTTTAGCTGTCCAATTAATTTCTTTTTATTTTTGGTAGAGACGGGGTCTCGCTCTTGCTCAGGCTGGTCTCGAACTCCTGAGCTCAGAACGATCCGCCTGCCTCGGCCTCCCAGAGTGCTAGGATTACAGGCGTGAGCCACCGCGCCCGGCCCAGCTACAATTTCTTAACCGTTTGAAATCCTGGTTTCTGAGAGCTCCAACCAGAATCAGTCCTTTCCTTGGGAAGCCACCTGTCCATCGCCCTGTCCAGCCCGGGGTATGATTACAATTGGAGCTGTTTCTTCTATCTTTTCTCTATCCTCTCTGTCTTTGGGCCCAGAGCTGCTCAATCGACCTTTGATGAATGAAGAAATGAATGGGGGAAATCCAGGCAGGATTTGACTGGGCCTTTTGTGAGAAGGAGCAGAAGGGTTCAGGAAATCATTACTATGTTTCAAATACAACTGGCCAGGTGGTGTTTCCCTGAAAGAAAAAGTGCATGTGTTTGATAAGCACCTTAAGCTCACCTACTATCTGCTCAGCTGGGACAATTAGCCAACACAGGGAGCTCAAGGGGCTTGGCCCTTCCCCCTTAGGCCCAAAATAACCTCCTCCCCCACTTTGAGCAAATGCTTGGAATTCTTTCAACTGGAGGACAAAGCCTTTCATCTGCCAATTACTGATAAAGAGAAAATGCAAATATCAAGGGGGAAGGTGATCCATCAAGGGCCCAACATTTATTGAGTGACCACTTAGGACCAGGAGGCAAGGCAGGCTTTTTGGGGCATCAGAGGGGGACAGACCCCAGGCTGGCCCATTATTCTCTCCGGTTTGTGGTTTCCTCGAGGTTTGTAGAGGGAGGTGATTAAATTACGTGACTACTCAACCCCTTCCCTCCCATTCCAGCAGGCCAGGAACTCCCCATGAGGTGATATATGGACTTCACTGTTTTTACACTAAGGTGGCCTCCATTGGATCTTTTCCTGATGCCAGCTTTTGGGGACACTTGGGAAGACAGAAGGGTCTCAGGAAGGAAAAATGAATTAAGAGGATCAAGCATTCTATTTCTTGCTTTATTCCACTCAATTCACTTTTCATCACGCTCCAGCCATGCACCCTCCGTGGAACATGTTTATTTCATTATGGGGGAGTAGGGTAGGGGGTCAGTCTCTGAAACAGCATGTGATGGCCAAGCCAGCCTCCAGTCTGAGCCCCAGCAGTGCCACACGCAGCTGTGTGATCCTGGTTGAGTGGCTTCGCCTTTCTGAGTCCCAGTTTCCTCCTCTGCAAAATAGGGACTAACAGGACTATTTCCCTTAAAGGGTTCTTATGAGAAAGGGAGCCGCAAATGAAATGGTCCCTGGTCTTTGCCAGAGGCTAAAGGCAGAGCCTTCTCACTCACACTGAGGGCTGCGGATTGATGCGGTAGAACCAACGCGGGCGTTTTCAGTTTGGAAACAAATTTTGATGTTTGCCAGTCTCATCCCTCCTTAAAAGATTTTTATAGCGATTGAACAGGAATTAAAATAAACTTCAAAGAGTAGTCTTTGGGGGTACTACAAGGACTACAGAAAGATAAGACAGGAAACCTTAAGGTGAGCGAGGGAAAAGTTGTCTCTTTGGGTGACCAGTACGGAGATGATGGTTCACATCCCATCTCTGGTGGGGAAGCCACTTCCTCCCCACATGTCTGTCCGATCGCTTGTTCACATGAGGACTATATGGGGGCCGAGCAATCCATCCAGATTCATAATTTCTCTGACTCTCAGTTTCCCTATCTGCAAAATGACCTGCTGCAACTACCCCACAGCAGAAATAAAATGCCATGCGCAAAGCCTGCTGTCTACAATGTGCCTTTATTATAGTCCTCCTGCCACATCATCTTATCAGGATCTTTACCGCGAAGATCAGGCCTAGTAGGGCACAGGAGTGAGGCTGGAGGGATGTTCAGGGCTAGCTCTTTTCAACCAGAGTCGACCTGTTGTTCACGATGGCACTCCAGGACAACTCAGGACCAGCCGGGGGCGGTCACAAGCACTAGTAAGAGCACAGGGAAGCATGCCAGTGGGCTAATGACATCACTCAGTCAATGATACCTCCGCTAAGTCAAGGGGTGCCCAAGTTCCCAGCCTCCCGTCCCAGAGCACCACGCACCTTCCCACCGACTTTCCCCCCATCAAGGACCAACAGGGGCTTACCTTTCGCTCGTCTGCGGGTTGCGTTAGGAAGCGCCAGATCTGATCACTCCTTCACTCCTGAGCATCTATTTCCTCCTGTTGGCGAGCGCAAGGACCTTTAAAAAAATGTCCAACTTCTGTTTCAGGGCTCGTCGCCTAGTAAAGGACTCCACAGAGGCGGGCAGAATGAATGAATGAAAGGCCACGTCTTCCGGTCAGCTGCGGTCTGAAAAGGCTCTGGTCTGGCTGTATTTCCTGTACCTGTGTGTGTGCGTGTTTGGGTCCATATCTTTGAGTCCCGGGAGTTTAAAAGTTATGCAGTCCTTACAGGTATGGAGCTGAGCTAATTTCCTTCTGGGTCCCCCAAATGCCTCCTCCATATGGAAGGTCTGCAAATGGGGGGTCTGCAGAGGCTCACCCTTCACCCGCACCCCACGAAAAAGACATGCCGTGTAAAAATAAAACAAAACAAAAATATATATATAAACACAAAACGCTTTGAATTTGGGTCGGCCATGCAGGTAATAGGGTGGGGTGGATGAAAGAGGAAGAGGGGTAGCCCTGAGCAATGGGGGCAGGAACGGAGGTGGGGGGTCGTTTTTGGGGGTGCCAGGCCTCAGGAGCTTTCACGCCAGCATGCTGGGCTTGCATTTCCGCGCCTCCCGCTGAGGCCAGCCGTGCAAATCTGCACCTCCCTCCCCGCCCCCTCCTCCTTCCCTCCCTCCCTGCCCCGCCATCTCCGGGATGCGCCCGCCGCCTGCAACTCAGCCCTCCAAAAGTCAGCTCTGCACACAACTCCCGGGCGGCGGCGGCGCCTGCGTGCAGAGGCGCACTCGTGACCCAACAACAAAACAGCGATGCCAGGGCGCTAACGGCGCCCGGTGCCTCCCGGGCTCCCTCCCCGCCCCACACCTCCTCTGGCCGCCGCCCCCGCCCCCCCTATCCCGGGCCGAGGGCCCCCCCCACTAACCCGGCCGCGAGCTCCGAGCGCGATCGGCAACAATGTTTACGTTCCGGGGATTATGACGTCGACGCCTCCCCCCCCCCACAACTGCTGAAAATGGTTTCCTAGGACTTTGCAAACGGATCTGCCTAAGTGTTGGTGCAAAACTTTGTAGATCTCGGCTCTGGCTTGCTTTATTTATTTATTTTTCGGTTTGTTTTCTTTGGTCTTCCCTCCTTCCCCCCTCGGCTAAAATGCAGGGGGCAGGAGCGTTGACAATTAATTGGTGAACTCTCCTAAAAAAATGGAGGCAGAGAAAGACTCTGGAAGAAGATTGGTGTGTAGCTTTTTTTTTTTTTCCAAATCTGTATCTGGTATATGATAGATCTTTTTTTTTTTTTTTGGTTGTTTCTTGCTGCCTTTCTTTCCTTTTCTGTATTTTGCAAGAGGACCGGAAAAATATAATAAATTGCATGCAAAAGGAAGCAAGCGGCTTACTCCTCCAGTCCCTTCTGAGGCTCAGAGTCTCAGACACTTAAGTGGGGAGGTGGTAGCGCGGAAAGGCGTGGAGGGGGCTGAGCGGGTTCGGGGTTCGCCCGGAATCTGGGGGGCTGCGGGGCCGGGCGCTGGGCGGTGGAGGGAGGAGGCAGGGGGATGCGGGGAGTGGAGGGGGAGTCTCCTTAGGAAGTGAGTGTGCGCGCGCGCTTATGGGGAGATGAGGCAGCTGCTGGTGCGTTTTGGGGTCTCCGATCGGAGCTTTGTGGCGGGCCGCCTGCCTCTCCCCCTCCCAAGCCCCGAACCTCCTCCCCCCACCTCGTCTTCTTGCACTGGCGGGCGATCGGCGGGGGCGGCTGGGGTCTCAGCCCTTCCATTTCAGCTTTCCAGCTTTCCTGGTAGCTCGGGGGCGGCTCCAGTGTTAGAAATGCCGCCGGCCCCCGGTTCCGGCTTCCCGGCTCTGCCGCCGCGGCTGCCGGGGCTGCTGTTACCGCCGAGCCGGGCGCTGCAGCGGCTCCTCCCGGGGCCTACATCTGCCCGGCCAGCCCGTGCCCGGAGCCCCCTCCGCGGGTTACATAACCAGGCTCCCGGCTGAGTGGGCAAAGCTCTACACAGCTTGGGGTGGGGGCAAGGGAGAGCCCCCAGATGTCCCTTCCATGGCTTCCAAAGATACAGGAGGGAACTGCTCCTTGTAGGGCGCAGCTGTACCCTGGGGGTGCGGGCCCCTTTCCTTATCCTGCTTTTCAGCATCTTTAGCATTTGCGCAAAGTTGCACAGGTCGCAATGGTGGGGTGCAGGGGGAGCGCAGCTCCTGCACCTGTTCGTGCTGGGCCCAGGGTGAGAGGCCACCCTCAGTCACCCCAGTAATGTCCCGGGCTCTCTGGTTTGGGTCCCCGCAGCGCCCCATTGACCGCCAGGGATACGACGAGAACGAGGACCTGTCGGACGTGGAGGAGATCGTCAGCGTCCGCGGCTTCAGCCTGGAGGAGAAGCTGCGCAGCCAGCTGTACCAGGGGGACTTCGTGCACGCCATGGAGGGCAAAGGTGAGGCGCCCCCTCCCCGGGCCGCCCTCCGTGCCGCAGGCCGAGCGCACGTGGGGAGGGAGCTGCCGGTGGCTGGGTTCGTATTTCGCGCCCGCGTCCCCCATTCCAGGGGATCCGGTGACGAAACGAGGCCGAGCACTGGGGGGTGGGGTGGGGTGGCGAGGGAGGAGGCCAGGCGGGAAGGGGGGCTGGGCGTGGGCCTAGGCCCGGCCTGCGCCCACCAGCAGCCCCAGGGTGGGCAAAGCCAGGGGACCGGCAGCGGACAGAGGGACCTGGGGATGGACAGGCGGACCGAGGGAGGGCGGGAGCGCTGCGTCCTCCCCCTCCCCGAGCCGGTTGCGCTCCCTGCGCTGCCAGAGGTGCCGCCGCCTGGCTGGAGCCGGGCTGTGGGCGCCCCTGGGACATCGGGGTGAGGCTTCCCCAGGCCTGAAGCCTCCCAAACCCCGAGCCATCTCGGGGTCTGCCTGTTAGGAACTGGTGATGGGGGCGTCTCAGGTTATAGGGGTGACGCCCCCTCAGGCCTGGGGTCTGCAGGGCCGCGTCCCCTCGTGGGCTCTGCCAGATTGGAGCAGGGGCGCGGTGTGCCCTAACTTGTTGGCCTGAGCCCCCACTTAGGCCTGAGCTCTCTAGCGCTGCAGCCTCCACAATTTGAGGCCAGGAGTTGGGCTAAGGAGGTGACCCTTCCTTAGGCTTAGGGCTGAGATCCCTGTCCCCTGTCAATTTGAAGTGAAAACGCAGGGCGCCTCTCTGGGAAACAGGATCTCTTCTCGGGATTGCGACCTTGAGAGCTGCGTCTCCTGTGGGCCTGCCCTCTTTAGAGCACAGGTTGGGAAGCTTCTGGGTTTTGAGTTTCCCTTGAGCCAGAGACCTTCAGGGCCTGGGTTTCTCTCTGGCCCTCCTACTAGGAGAATGGCTGGGGTACCCTCCAGACGTTGGGGTGATGCTCCAGCTTGGGTCTGAGGCACCCCAGCCTGCAGCCAGTGGGGCTCCTGGTTCCGCAACCCTGTGGGGTTGGGGTTTCAGAGATGCCTTTGCCTACAGAGGCCCTCCTGGACTTTGTAAGTTCTTTTTTTCCTTGGAGATTTGAGTTTCCTTTAGGTTGGTCAGTTTCCATTTTGTTTACCCTGCCCAACCCCCTTGGAAAATCGTTCAGTCCCCCAGTGAGCTGGTGACAGGGGAAGTGCCTCCCTCTTCCAGGTTCTGGTTGAGTGGCTGTGGCTATGGGTTAGCGCCTAGAAGAGACCGTCCTGGTTTTGCATTTTTGAAGTTTCTCTTTTGTGCCCATTGCCTCCTGGGGCCCTGGGCTCTGGTGGTGGGAGGGGTAGCTGTGGGGGGAGGGAAGAAATTTCTTCCAGCCTGCCAGGTCCAAGAGCAGGGTGCTAGTCCCAGCTGATTTAAATATCCTCCACATAAATGGAATTTTAATTTCTCTCCTTTCCTCCCCATTTTACTAAATCCTTTGGTGGATCCTGTGAGGAAACAATATGCAAACTCTTCCTAGTCATTTGTGAGGAATTCTCAGCCCAGGATTGCAGAGCTTTTTCTCAAGCTCATTTGAGGAAGTTGAAGCTGACCCAGGTTTTGGGGGGCGGGGAGGGGTCTGGGTGTGTGAGTATGCGGGGGTTATTCCAGCAAGGGAGCATGAAAGTATATCCTTAAATCTGCTGTCCGGCCCCTTTCAAAGGAGAGGGCCCAGGGTTTTGCTAGTTAATTCAGATCTGGCCCCAAAACTGGAGGGAGGAGCTGAGAAACAGAAGGCGCCCATAGCCTGGATTCAAAATAGAAGCTTCTTAAACTTCTCTTCCTTTAAATCCTTAGGAATCCCCATTCACTGTGAGCCCCTGGGGATCTGAGCTGCCGAGGTCAGGGCTTTCCCCAGCTCTGGGTTTTGTTCTCTTCGGAGGGGAGTGATCCTGGCTGCCTCCTCCCCCAAGGCTGCCCTGTGAGCTGTTTGCCTGGGCCAGTGGCTTCAGTGGCTTGAGGCCTCCTCTGTGTCCCTCCCGGCCAGCCAGAGAGGGCTTGTGTCCTTGGGGATTGCTTTAGGTACCCGAGGAATTGGGGGGCGTGAGGGTTTATCTCAGCCTCCCTCATCTCCATATTTGGGGGTACAGTGGGGTCAGATCCACTGGTTTGGGGTTTGGGGAAGAAAAGAAATTAGTCGAAGGCCTCTTTCACTCTCCAGTGTTTTGAATAAGGATTTTGGGGTCTATACTAGACAAACCCCAGACTGAAAACTGCCCTGTGAATCTTCCATGGGCCCCGTCTACACAGCCTTCACCTGGGGAGCATCCCTCCCAGTTATCTGGATGAAGCAAGTATTGTGATGGCTGTGGCAGAATTTCACTCTTAAGACAACAAAGCTGTGCCCAGTTCCCCAGTTATTTTGGCATCAAATACACAGTTTCCAGGGAAACCGGCTTCCCCCCTCCCCTTCACTATGCAGGATATTACAATAAGATTTTCACTGATGCTCGGCTACAATGAGAGCCCTCCTCCCAGCCTCATCTCTGGGGCTTTGGATCCTCCCAGGTGGCATTCTTCAGTTTTGCTGTCCCTTTACTTTGCGAGCTCCGCTTGGGATGTGTTTGTCTGTCCCTCTTTCGGAGCTATAGCTGGGGCTCTTCCTGTGTGGGGCTCTTTGAGTGTCTCCCTCCCCAACTCTGGCTGGCCTTGAGCTGTTCATTGACAAGTTTGGACCGGCGGGGCATGCAGGGAATGACTGAGTAGGCAGAGGCGCTGACGTTGGCATGGCTTCTCGGGCTTTGCCTGATCATTCCCCCATCATTTTCCAGGGAGCTTTGGCCATACGGCTGATGCCTGCACGTAATGGACCTCTTGCCCTTTCTCTATCATTTTTCCTCCCCTAACCAAAGGATCACGGTTCGTTTGCTCCTCTGTGACTTAACCAACTTGTTTTAATTCAAATATCCAAACAGATTTCAACTATGAGTACGTACAGAGAGAAGCTCTCAGAGTTCCGCTGATATTTCGAGAAAAGGATGGACTGGGAATTAAGTAAGTTGCTGAAACGAATCGCCTCTTCCCCCGTCTCCCTCTCTAACACAGTTCATAGCTTGGAGTAGATGTCTTCCATCCTTTTCCCACCGTTCATCACTGAGAAGGATCTTTTTTCATGATCTGGGTACAGCATCTCCTTGTTCAAGTCCTTTAGGGGAAAAAACTCTCCAAGGGTGCTTACTTCACAGGGTTGACTTTTTCCCCTAACCCATCCCAGTTACGTGCAGTGACCTCATACAGAGAATTGTATCTCTCTTCCTTCTCCTGCCCCCAAATCAGGAAACTGAGGCAGGGCCTGAGCTGCAAAGAGAATAGCCAGCCTCTAAGCCCAAACTCGGGGTACCTAGATACACATTTTCTGTACAGACTCCTGCTATGTGGAGGGTGTGTTTCCTGGGGTGCTAGTGTGTCCCCTTTCTTTGCCTACCCAGCAGCCTGCCTATCTACTGTGTCTGCTTTACATTCTCGCTGAGATCTGCCAGAGCTCCAGGTGGTAGGCTGGAAGAACAGGTTTCTGGCCCTTGGGCAGGGGCAGGGGAAGAGGCTTAGGGTGGCATCCAACGCTGCCTCCCTCTCCAGCACCTACTGCCAGACTTGCTCGAGACTCTCATTTTTGCGATGAGGAATTAAACCTTGGGATCATTGTTAATTAATAGCGAATGTCACTGCAGTCACCATTCTGTCATTGCAGCCAGTGTTGTCAAATCCCTGGACCTGGTGTGATGTGTCTTTTTCTTTTCCTCTGAACTTAAAGGGGTCCCCCCACTTTCCATCCCACTCCTTAAGGAGAGTATTTTCTAGAGGGAGAAAGAGACACAGAGAGGGCTCCCTGCCCTAAAAGAAAGCAGGTGTTTGAATGCCCAGTTCTAGCCCTTACCCTTGACACTGCACTTCAGGCTTGCCCAGAAAATGGGCTGCACAGTGGGCCCAGGGTGGGGTCTAGCTCTGTTGTTTCTGGCTTCTCACCAAAGGTCTGCACCCCTTTTTCCAGGATGCCTGACCCTGACTTCACAGTCCGAGACGTCAAACTCCTAGTGGGTAAGTTGCCGGCTGTGTGTGGCTCCGAGATGCTGAAGTAGGGAGGAGGAGAGAGGAAGGGGAAAGAGGCCTTCGCCACCTGCCTGTTTAGACTTTTAACTGCCTCTGGAAAGAGAGTCCCCACGGGAGGAGGCAGGAGCAGGTGTGAGCTGCAACCGTCTCATTCTGAAGAACAGGTCAGATTGCAAAGTCATAAGAAGCTGTATCAGAGGGCGTTTGCCAGGACGGTTTTATGAGGCCAATTTGGACCCTAGCTCCAGCTTAGGTGTCAGCAACACAACCTTACACCTCTCCTTCGCGTTTTGTTTGTGGGTTGCTGGGTAAACACTGGGTGCTTTGTGACCCCTGAAAGACTTTCAGACTTTTGAGGGGGAGGGATTATTCCTCCTACTTCCTCAGGGTTCTAGACAGGCCCAGGGCAGGGCTCACAAGGAGCGCTCAGCAAACCACACGAACTCGCTGAGTACCTGCAGAGTGTGGCTGATGACTGAGCGCTCCAGACTCGGCCGGGTAGCAGGTGGCATTTCAGATCTTACAGGCAGTCGTTCAGGAAATCCATTCTTTCCAGAAAAAGGCTTCTTGCCTACATGGCAGGCAAGTTCACAGCTGTGAACCTGAAAGACAAGATCCCTGCCCTCTTGGCTGGAGCAACGGGCAGTACAGAAGTAAACTGTTTTTAAAACTATCCGTCTTTTCCCAGGGCGATAAGGGCCGTGAAGAATAAAGCGGAGTGGTGGGTGGAGCGTGGTGGGGCCGTATTGCAGGCAGGGTGGTCAGGGAGGCCTCTCTGGGATATAGGGGACATTTTGGCAGAAACCCGACTGGTGAGAATCAGCTGTAGGAAAGAACATTCTAGGCTGAGGGACCAGGAAGGGCAAAGGCCAGGTGGTGGGTAAACTTGGCGTGTGGAGGAACTGAGTGAGTGAGGGCGAAAGCAGCAGGAGAGATGGAGGAGGCGCGGCCTGGCTTCGGGCCTGGTGGGGAATTGGGTTTGACTCCTACTGGGAGGAGAAACCATAGTGGGGGGGGGGTCCCTCTGTGATAGGATTATTTTCTTGGGAGGGGGAGTTTAAAACATTTTTTAAAATTGAGATTGAAATTCACATACTATAAAATTCACCATTTAACCAATTTAAAGTGTAGAATTCAATAGTTTTAGTTTATTTACAATGTTGTACAACCATCACCACTATCTTAATTCCGGAACATGTCTGTCACCCCACAATAAACCATGTACCTCTCGATTTCCTCCTCTCTCTATTCCCCAGTGACCACTAATCTGCTTTTTGCCTCCGTGGAGCTGTCTATTCTGGACATTTCATATAAGTGAAACCAAGTCATATATGGTCCTTTGTGTCTGGTGTCTTTCAGTTGTATGTTTTCAAGGTTCGTACATGTTATAGCATGTTATCAGTACTTCATTCCTTTGTATTGGCTGAATAATATTCTACTGTATGGATAGACCACATTATGTTTATCCAGAAACATTTGTTTTTGGATGTTTGTTGATGGACATTTCGGTTTTACTTTTGGGCTGTTATGAATAATGTTGCTATGAGTGTTCATGTACGAGTTCTTGTGTGAACATACGTTTTCATTTCTCGTGGGTATATACTTAGGAGTGGCATTGCTGGATCACATGGTCACTGTGTTTAACTTCCTAAGGAACTACTAGTGTGTTCTCAAAAGTGGCTGCACCATTGTACACTCCCATCAGTAGCACCTGAGGGTTCCGGTTTCTCTATATCCGCACCAGCACTTGTTGTCTGTCTTTGATGCTAGCTGTGCTAGTGGGTGTGAAGTGGTGTGATCTGATTGAAAGTTTATAAGAGCCTGCCCTGGTGGCTGTGTGGAGGATGAAGGCAGCTGGCCCCTGGTGTGTCAGGTGATCCAGCCAGAATAATTGATCCAAAAGTGTGTTAACAGGTTCATAGAAGAGGCTGGGCATGGTGGCTCACGCCTGTAATCCTCGCTGTCTGGGAGACTGAAGCAGGAGGATCACTTGAGCTCAGGGGTTCGACACCAGCTTGAGCAACAGTGAGACCCTGTCTCTACCAAAAAGAAAAAGAGAAAAAAAAGAAAAGGAAAGAAAAAAAACCCCAGGTACATAGAAGGGGGAGACCCAGTTGGCTATAAGGAGATGGTGCCGAGGACAGATGGAAGGGTCTCAGTTAATTGGAGAGGACATGCCTTGCTCAGGAAGCAGATTTTTTTAAAGCTAGATTCTTGAAATGCTGAAGGAAGTGAACATCAGAGTAGGAGACAAACGATTCCAGCAAGGGACAGAAGATGGTTCAGTGTACCCTTTAAATCAAGTCTCGGCACAGGCAACTTGGCCTGGTGTCTCAAACCCGGCCCAGCCTTTGCTGTTGGACAATCTTGGTTTGAGGCCCAGCTCCCCGAGAGCTACTTAACCCGCCTAAGCGTGGGTCTCTTCACGTGCAAAATGGAGCTAAGAACAGAATCTGCCCAGAGGGGGATTATATAAGAATATGAATGAATGAATCTTAGCATTATCCAGATGAGGAGTGCTCAATGAGTGGCCCTGATCATTTATTATACTAGAAGGATATGGGTCGATGATTCTCTTTATGAGCAACTATTAAAGCCAAACCTCAAATCTGGGGTTCAGGCCGCATCACAATCTGCTGATTTCCTAAATACTGTTGCTCCCCAGGCCCTTTTGAGATGCTCTCAAGCCTTTTGCAGGTTTCTGAGGCTCTGGCTGTGGCCAGGCTGTCTCTTCTTCCCTAGGGCCTCAGTCTTCTCAACCTGGAAGCCAGAGGGGCTACAGACTCATCTCTACTGTCCAGTTAGATGGTCCTGATGTCCTTATCAGCTCTGGAATAGTCTAGGATGGTGAGGGAAGCAGGAACAGTTGTACCTGCCTCCATTTCTATTGGCATTTCTGTGATGATCAAATGGAATGATGAATAGTAAAGTACCGGGCGTGGTGGCTCATGCCTGTAATCTTAGCACTTTGGGAGGCCGAGGCAGGAGGATCGATTAAGGCCAAGAGTTGTAGACCAATCTGAGCAAAAGCAAGAGACTAACCGTCTCTACAAAAAATGGAAAATTAGCCAGGTCTGGTGGCATGCACCTGTAGTCCCAGCTATTTGGGAGCCTAAGGCAGGAGAATTGCTTGAGCCCAGGAGTCTGAGGAGAGTGAGCTATGATGATACCACTGCACTCCAGCCTGGGCAACAGAGCAAGACCCTGTTCCCCCTGCCAAAAAAAAGTGCCTTGTGGAGGTATAGTCCACTCTGCCACAGAGGGGTGCCCGAGATGGCAGTCAGCGTGGAGAATTATCATGCCCATTTTTGTCTCTGAGCCGCACACAGGCTTCCAGAGAGTGGTGATAGGGCACATTTGTCGTAAGTGACCTAAGTGACAAATGTAACTCAAGCTGGCCTATGCAGAAGGAAATTCATTGGCTTAGGTAACAAGTTCAGGGTGTAGCCTCCAGGCACATGCAGATCTAGATGCTCAAAAATGATCTCAGGAAGTCAACTCTGTTTCTCCTTTCTGCTTCGTTCTGGGGCAGGTTCCTCCCCGTGTGGTGGTAAAGAGGGAAGCCAGCAGCTCCAGGCGTCCGTCCTGCCAGCTCAGGGTCCCCATTCCAAACCCTCAGTCCTTCCATCAAACGTCTCTGGATTGGCTCTGAAGCCTTTGCGCAGCCCTAAGCCAGGCTGGGTCAGCCCGGCAGAACCAGGCAGAACTACGTATACTGAGAGTGGGGAAGGAGCGATTCTCCAGGGTTGCTGGGCGACATAAACATGCCCCTGACAGCAGTGGGCAGTTCTGCTTTGGAGGGCAGTGTTGGGGGGAGGTTGGGCCAACCCTCTCGGTCAGTGCAGGGTCCCAGCCTCTGTCTTCCAGCCTCTTGCCCCTGCCCCAGGCAGTGCGTCTTGGGGGGTGGCTGTTTGAGAAGGGGTGCGTGGTCAGCGGTCCAGGCCACAACTTGGGGCTACAGACTCTTCTCTAATGTCCTAAAGTTGGGCTTTTTTCCATCAGCAGTCTGTTCCTAGCTCCCTGCTTTTTTTAAAAAAAGGCATTTTCCACTTCTGTAATATTGTACGCTTAAAAAAACCTTTTCATTAAAGTATAGTATGCATATAGAAAAGCGCACACGTTGTGACTATATAGCTCTGTTAATTTTTTTTTTTTCTGTTTTTGAGACAGGGTCTCACTCTGTCACCCTGGCTGGAGTGCAGTGGCATCATCATAGCTCACTGCAGCCTTAAACTCCTGGGCTCAAGTGATCCTCCTGCCTCAGCCTTCCCAGTAGCTGGGACTACCACACCTGGCTAAGTTTTTCTATTTTTAGCTAATTTTTTCTATTTTTAGTAGAGACGGGGTTTCGCTTTTGCTCAGGCTGGTCTTGAACTCCTGACCTCAAGTGATCCTTCCACCTTGGCCTCCCAGGGTGCTAAGATTACAGGCATGAGCCACCATGCCCAGCCATAGCTTGATTAGTTTTAACAAAGCGAACACATCAGGGTAACCAGCACCCCTGCAGCCCCTCGCGTTCCCATCTGGTCACTGCCCTCCACTCTTGGTCGTCCTGACTTCTAACAGCACGACTGAGTTTTGCCTGTTTTCATCTTTATGTCAGTGGAATCCTGTAGAATGTCCTCTTTTGTTTTTGGCTTCTTTCATTCAACTTTGTGTTTATGAGATTCATCCATGTTGTTTGTTGTGTGTGTTTGTAGATTTATTTTCAGTGTTATATAGTTTCCATTCTGTGAATATTTTACAATTTATCATTCTACTGTTGATGGGCACTTGGGTAGCTGCCAGTTCTAGGCTATCTGTAGAGTGCTGCTTTGAACATTGTAGAACATGACTTTTGGTGAACATATGGATGCATTTCTGTTGGGCATATACTGAAGAATGGAATTACTTGGGTCATGGAGTGTGCTTATGTCTTCAGTTTTAGTCTGTACTGTCAAATAGCTGTCCCAAGGGCTTGGTCTGGTTCCACTTGCTCCGTGTCCTTACCAGTAGTTGCTGTTTTCATTCTTCTCATTTCAGCCACGCTCCCGTGCTGGTAGGAGTATAGTTGTATCTCTTTTAGTTGGCGTTTCTCTAAGGGCTGATGAAATGGAACTCTATTTCATATGTTTGGTGGCTATTTGGATATCCTTTTCTGTGAAATGTCTGATCAGGTCTTTTCCTCATTATTTTAAAGGGTTGTCTCTTATTGATTGTAAGGTGTATTAGTTTGCTAGGGCTGCCATAACGAAGTACCACAGACTGGGGGGTTTCAACAACAGAAATTTATTTTTTCACAATTCTGGAGTTAAGAAATCCATACAAATGTTTCTGCTAAATGGAAAAAAAAAAAAAAAGGAAATCCAACATTGGTTGGGTACAGTGGCTCACGCCTGTAATCCCAGCACTTTGGGAGGTCGAGGCAGGAAGGATTGTTTGAGGCCAGGAGTTAAAGACCAGCCTGAGCAACATAGCAAGACCCCATCTCTACAAAAATAAAAAAATTAGCTGGATGCGATGGTGTGTGCCTATAATCCCAGCTACTTGGGAGACCGAGGCAGGAGGATCGCTTGAGTCCAGGAGTTTGACGTTGCAGTGAGCTATGATGGTGCCATTGTACTCTACCCAGGCGACAGAGCGAAATCTTGTCTCACAAAAAGAAAAAAAAAGAAAGAAAGAAAAAATGAAAGCCAAGATCAAGGTGTCAGCAGATTTGGTTTCTTTGAAGGTCTCTCTCTCCTTGGCAGGTACATGGGTATCTTCTCCTTGTCGTTACATAGTTTTCCTTCTATGTAGTTTTCCTTCTATGTGTCTGTGTCCTAAACTCTTACGAGGACACCAGTCACATTGGATGAGGGCCAACCCTCAAGACTTCATTTTCACCTAATTATCTCTTTAAGGCTTTATCTCCGAATATGTATACATTCTGAGGTGTTGGGGGTGAAGACTTCAGTATATAAATTTTTGGAGGGACACAATTTAGCCCATGACATAAAAGTTCTTTATATATTCTGAATATGAGTCCTTTGCCGGATATATATATTCTAAAAATCTTCTCCCACTTTGTGGGTTGTCTTCACACTCCTAAAAATGCGTCTTTGAATGAACAGAAGTTCTTAATTTAACACAGACTATTCAGCTCTACTTGGTCCATTAGTTCTTTTTATGTCTTGCTTATGACATTTTTGCCTGCTTCTAAGGTCATGCAGATTTTCATATGTTTTTCTCAAAAAGCTTTATTGTTTGAACTCTCACATTTAGATCCGTAGTTCATCTGGAATTGATTTTTGTGTTTGGTGGGAGATCAAGGTCAAGATCCCTTTTTTTTCTTCACTGTATGGATACCCAGTTGACCGAGAACCATTATTTAAAAAAATGCCCTCTCCCCATGGCACTGAAGTGTTGTTTTGTCATGAATCAGGTGACCGCATTTGTGCAGGTCTGTTTCTGGATGCTCTAGTCTGCTCCACTGGTCAGTTTGTCTGTCCTGCAGCCAGTGCTATACTTTCTTACTTAACTTTATAATAGGACTGGGTGTGTGATAAAGCCTTCCAGCTCTTGTTCTTTTTCAAGATTGCCTTCTCTTATCACCCTTCGCATTTCTATATGAATTTTAGAATCAGCTTGTCAATATTTTTCAAAACCCTGCTGTGATTTTGATTGGAATCCTGTTGATTCTATGGATTAATTGAGGAAATTTTTATCATATTGAGTTTTCTCACTGGTAAACATGGCATATTCTTCCATGTATTTGTAGGTCGTTTTTGTGGAAGACTTTCCTATCTCGTTAGATTTATACCTAGGTATTTGATTTTTGGGGGGGGTTGCTATTTTAAGTTAAGGAATCATGCCGTCTACTACAATATCAGTTTTATTTCTTCCTTCCAATCTTTATGCCTTTTAATTTATTTTCCTTGTCTTATTGCACTGGCTGGGACCTCCACTCACGTCATACTTTTAAAAGATCTTTTGCTTCCTTTATTCCTTTCGATAGTTACAAGAGCCTCTGAGGCAAAGAGGAAGAATGTTGTTTTTCCCTCCAAGTTTTTATTTTGAAATTTCAAACCCACGGGAAAATAGCAAGAATAGTACAATGAACAAACCATATACGCTCTTGACTGAAGATTCTCCTGTTGGTAACATTTTGCCACATTTGATTTGTTTTTCTGCATACATCCCCACTTCCCTCCCTGTTCTCCACAAACAACATATACACTTTACTGAACCATTTGAATTTTCGGCAGAAATCATGGCCAGTCACCCCTAAATACTGCAACAGGTATCTCCTAACAACGAAAGGCATTCTCCTGCAAAATCTCAGTAAAATTATCAACTATACCCGGGAATTTTTTTTTTTTTTTTTTTTTGAGACAGAGTCTCACTCTCTTGCCCGGGCGAGTGCCATGGCGTCAGCCCAGCTCACAGCAACCTCAAACTCCTGGGCTCC
>RJWJ010002478.1:29929-100679 GCA_004363605.1 Indri indri
GGCATGCGCCACCATGCCCGGCTGATTTTTTCTATATATATATTTTTAGCTGTCCAATTAATTTTCTTTCTATTTTTGGTAGAGATGGGGTCTCGCTCTTGCTCAGGCTGGTCTCGAACTCCTGAGCTCAGAACGATCCGCCCACCTCGGCCTCCCAGAGTGCTAGGATTACAGGCGTGAGCCACCGCGCCCGGCCTACCCGGGAAATTTAACATGGATACAATATTAATATGTAATATACAGTTTCCCATTTCTCCCAAAAATGTCCTTATAGCCATTATTTTCCTTTTGCTTTTGATCCGGTGTGCAAGATCACAAACTGAATTTATTGCCATGTCTTTTTTATCACCATCTCCCTAAAAAATTTCCCTAGTCTTTTTTTTTTTGGCAGGGGGGTTATGAGTTAAACATTTTTGAAATGACTAGTCCCATTGTTCTGCAGATGTCCTTTGCTTGGGTTTGTCTCATTGCTTTCCTATGAGTCCATTCAGGTTACAGGAAGATTATATAGGTGATGCTGTGTCTTTCTCAGTGTATGACTGCGGTCCCCAACCCCTGGGCTGCAGAGCCCTGCCTCTCACCCCCCACCCACCTCCCCTCCCACCTCTCCCGCCAACCACCTCCCCGCCCCCGATCCGTGGAAATATTGTCCTTCCATAAAAGTTAGGAACCGGGAGTGGTGGTGGGGGTGCCACAGAGCATCACCGCCTGGGCTCTGCCTCCCACTCAGGTCCGTGGAAAAATTGTCTTCCATGAAACCAGTCCCTGGTGCCAAAAAGGTTGGGGACTGCTGGTGTATGACGTCATGTCATGAGGAGGCACATGCTGTTACTGGGCCCCATGATTGGCACCCAGTAATGGTTGAGCTTGATCACTTTGTTAAGGTGGTTATCTGTTATTAATAGATTTGTCTGTTGTGCCTTCTTCCATTTGTTACTAATACGTAATCTTTGGGAGGTGCTTTGCCACTGTGAGTAACCTGTTCCTCAATAACCTTTCACCCCACGGGTTTAACATCTATTGTTGATTGTTGCCTGAATCGGTTATTATGATGGTGGTTGCCAAAGGAGTTGTTCTTACCTCTGTTTCATGAGGAATTGGAACCCCAGGGACTTTTGGCCCCTTGCCCGCGTCACATGGTGGCACATTCGCAGAATGTGGACTCAGAACTAGGTTTTTCCACCAGAACAATTTGGGACCTAAGGTCAGGGGTGGAGTTGCGTGACCCTGTTGCTCCCCTATACCCCCCAGGGTCTCTCCTGGATACTTCACTAAGAATATTGGGATATTTTTATTTTTAGGGATTGGGGCTTGAAGGGATAAGGGGTCCCACAAAGAGAGAATTCTATTTGCTTCTGAAGATGCTTTAAACCTGGCCAAAGGTAGCCATGACGTGCTGGGTCCATACTGATGTCATTGAGGGATGGGTGGCCCATGGCTCTGGGGTCTTGCATATTATTTCTTTATTGGATTTCCCTCTAATGAGGGTATCCAAGCCAACTAATGCTTTCTTTGGCCCCTTTTCTTGAAAAATCTTCACGATAAATTACTTCATTCAGTATTCATTTATTCCTGCAATTATAGTAATAACCACCTATCTTTTATTGAATGTTTATCACATGACATCACTTTGTCCTCACCAATAATCCTATGACGCAGGTGTTATTGTCCACTTTTTTAGGTGGGGATCTGAGGCTCAGAGGGAACAAACCACACTGAGTGATACCAGGACTGATTCCTGCTCTGGGTGTTTCCAAAGCCCATGTCACGGCTTCTTCCTCCTTTTCTTCCTCCTCCTCCTCACCTGATCCTTCCCTCACGGCTGTGCTGGGTGTCTGTATCGTGCCTGATCCTGTGCTAGATGGGAGCGTTTAGGACACTCTCGAGACATGGGCTCTGCCCTTGATGGGCTGTGTTTAAGGGAAAGAGTAAGTTTTTACTTCTTGGAAATCAAAGGTGGCTGCCTTGTCACCAGGCCTTTTAAACGTTTGTTTAAAATCATAGACTTTTAAAATTTTAAACTTGAGACCAGGAGAGAAGTCAGAGTTGGACAGGCAGGTTGGGGAGACATCACCTAACTGGCAGGACAGATAGAAATGCAAGGAGGGAGGTCTCAGCCATGGCCACGCTACCCTAAATGCACCCACTCCTGTCTGATCTCACAAGCTGAGCAGGGTCGGGCTTGGTTGGTCCTTGTGTGGGAGAAATGCAAGGAGGGGAGGAGCTGAGGGTCACAGGCCCCATGTGAGGAGGGTGTCAGTGATGCTGTCTGGTATGTTGTCTCTTCACCCACCTCACCGATTTGTTCTATTTCCCCATTCCTGGAAAGCGGTGCTCTGAAATCAAAATCTTAATTGTTCTAGGAGCCTAAGGGAACTATAATCGCTCCTGCCCACTATTCTTCCTAATATGAATCACTGTTCCTGTGGGTCGCTCCTTAAAACATAAATAACAGCATTAGCTGCTGTCCACTAAGTTCTTATGACCCAGGGACCTCTCCGGTATTATTTTGTCTGATCCACATAAAACCCTATTTATTGCTGTGCCCATTTTACAGATGTCAAAGCTGAGGCTCAGAGATGCTTGTCCATAGTCAAATAGCCAGTGTGTGGAAGAGCTGAGATTTAGCCTGTGTTGGTCTGACCATAGAGCTTGTTCTGTTAACTCGTTCTGCACAGTCTTGTGGCTGACTCTGGGTGTCTCATACTCCAGATGTCCTTGTTGGTGTTGGCTTGGGTATCTTTTCTGATCTTCTGGCCTGATTAGTTTTAGCCTAGATTTGTTAGTCTTAGACCCATCCATGTATGTGTGTTGGGATCTTGAGCCTAGAGCACAGAGGACAGTCCTGGGGATAATTTTAAAAGATGCAAAGATGAGGAACCAGAAGATATTAGTGCTTAGGGACAGCCTTGGCATCCACGCTCTTATTTCACAAGGAGGAACCCGAGGCCTAGATCTGGGGAGAGACTTGCCCCATGTTGTGCCGTGACTCCCAGCCTTGGGCCTTCCCCTTCCCTACACCCTTGCACATTCGGTTTGGGACCGTGTCCTCTGCTTTTAAGTTTACAAAGTGCTTTTCATAATTGTGTCAAGGCTGGGTGAGGTGGTTCACACCTGTAAACCCAGCACTTTGGGAGGCCCAGGTGGGAGGACTGCTTGAGGCCAGGAGTTCAAGACCAGCCTGAGCGACATGGTGAGACCCTATCTCTACAAAAAAATAAAAATATTAACAAGGCGTGGTGGTAGACACCTGTAGTCCTAGCTGCTTGGGAGGCTGACGCAGGAGGATTGCTTGAGCCCTGGAGTTGGAAGTGGCAGTGAGCTATGATCAGGCCACTGCACTATGCTCTGGAACATAGAGCAAGACCCTGACTCTACAAAAGAAAAAAAAGATTAACTGGGTGTGGTGGCACTCACCTGTAGTAGTTACTCGGGAGGCTAAGGCGGGAGGATCGCTTGAGCCCAGGAATTTGAAGTTACAATAAGCTGTGTTCATGCCACTTGTCACTGCACTTCAGCCTGGATGACAAGAGTGAGACCCTGCCTCTAAAAAAAAAAAAGAAAAAAAATTGTGTCAGGTCAGTATGACTGGCCCTATGTTCACTACTTTAAAAATGAGGAAACTGAGGCCCAGAGAGGTTCAGGGATATACCGAAGGCCTATTTCTAGAAATAGTGGAGTGGAGTGGGATTCGAACCCATGGCGAGTGCTCTTGCTAATAAATGCTGCTTCTGGGAAATGGATGGAGGAGATGGGCCCAAGGAGCAGAATAAAAAACCAGTCTAGTAACTGAATGATAGAGAAAGTTCCAGAACTGTGAGGTGGAACAGTTCTGTGCGTCTTCTGGAGAGCAGGGCTCACTCAGGGGGAGTTTGGGGTGCTGCCTGTGTACGTGTGCTTCGCATCAGCCTTCAAGGTGACTTTCAGCAGCCGCCTCCTGGCCCTGTGCCCACGGCTCGTGGGGCTGACTGATGGGGCCTTCAAAGCAAGGGCCACGGGGCCACGGATTAATTTCCGCAGCTGGAATCTGTTGGAAGCGTGTGCAGCCCGGGAGCCCAGAGCACGGATGCGACCGGGAGGGAGGAGGGAGAGGGAGGGAGGAGGCGGTTGGCCTACTTAGGAACTGCAGGCACCGCTCCCACGTGGAAAGTTTCTCCTGTAACCCATTGACTTCGGGGGCCTGAGAGCTCCAGCAGCGTGGATCTCTTGTGGGTTCCAAAGGGCAGCTTGTCCCTGTCACCTGCTCTAGGGGTGGCTGCTCCTAAAAGCTTGGGGGGCTGCATTCCATTCTTGGCACCAATCTGTCCCTTCTGTCCCTTTGGAGCACTTGCCTCCTCCCTGGTGCTGAGCCTCTTGCTCTGACACCGGGCCCCCAAGTCCAGGACCCCAAGCCCAGGCCCCCTTTGCCTCTGTGGCAGATCAGACCAGGAACCTGAGATGATGGACCGTGCGTTCTTAATCTCCCAGCTCAGGCCGAAAGGGACTGGCAGGCCCTCGGTGTCCCTGCTCACTCCTTGGGCAAGCCTCTGGGTGTCCTGCCCCAACCGCCAACATGCCCCCCAGGTCACATTTAAGGGAACTGATCTGAGTATTCAGGGGAACTAGGCTAAAAATCAGTGTGTCAGCCCTGGGAAAGGACCCAAAAATGCCCTAACCCGGTGGTTTTCAAAGGGAAATCCCAGGAATCCGGGTCTCAATTCTGAGCACCCCCTGCCTCCTGCTGCAGCCCGGGCTCGTTTTTATTTATGTATTTGGCTCTGGTCAAAGCTTCTGTGGAAGAAAGAGTTCTGTGGCAAAGAAAAAAAGAAGTGTAAAGTCAACTTCTTCCTGCCTTTACACGCAAGGCAACTGAGGCCTAGGGAAGGGTCAGTGGGGGTTGCCAGGACTAGAGCTCAGTCCAGGGCTCTTGTCACCGTCCGGGGTGCCCTTGAGGCCCCTGCGGTTCATTCTGTGGTTCCTGAGGGCCGTCAGTGATGGGAAGAAGTCAGGTGCCCCAGTCTCCCACCTGGTTCTTCACGGGACGATAAAAGAGCCCAGATGGGCCTGCGCTGGCTGGTCTTTAAAGTTTGGGTGCCTGAGAAGTCCACATGCAGGGGAGAAAGCTCCCTGTCCCTTTCTGTCTGACTGGGACACCTCCTCGCCTCCCATTCATGGTTCTGTCTGCAGCCCTGGACCTGCTCTGTGGCCAGTGGCTATGTGCGTTTCAGACCCTATCACGTGCCGGACGTTGTACTAAGCTCAACATTAACAGGCCTATTTTACAAATACCCTCCACGTCTAGAAAGGTTAAGTGGGTTCCTTAAGCCATGGAGCTAGTAATTAACAGAACTGGGATGATTTTGGTTTTAGACTTTTTATTATAGAGAATTTAAAAAATATTAACAAGAGTCAACCGAAAGTGAAATGAAGGCCCTTGTCCCCAGCACCTGGCCCCGCCACCAATGCGTGGTCAACCCTGCCCCATCCCGTCCCCTTCCGCTTCCTCCTCTCCCACAACAGTTGAAGCACATCCAGACATCATACCCCTCCGTCCACAAAGTCTTCGGTGTATAGCTCTCAATGAGAAGGAATTTTTTTTTTTTTTTTTTTGAGACAGAGTCTCCCCACTCTCTTGCCTGGGGCGAGTGCCGTGGCGTCAGCCTAGCTCACAGCAACCTCAAACTCCTGGGCTCGAGCAATCCCACTGTCTCAGCCTCCCGAGTAGCTGGGACTACAGGCATGTGCCACCATGCCTGGAGAATTTTTTTTTTTCTATATATATTTTTAGCTGTCCAGTTAATTTTCTTTCTATTTTTGGTAGAGACGGGGTCTCGCTCTTGCTCAGGCTGGTCTCGAACTGCTGAGCTCAGAACGATCCGCCCACCTCGGCCTCCCAGAGTGCTAGGATTACAGGCGTGAGCCACCGCCCCCGGCCGAGAAGGAATTTTTAAAAACATAATCATAATACCATGATCACACCCAGTCTTTTAAAAATAACTCCTTAAAATTACTAAATATTCACATTCATTGGTCAAATTTCCAGTTGTTTCATATTTATCATAAATGTTACTTAAATTTTTCTTTTCTAGAGATAGGGTTTTGCTCTGTCGCCCAGGCTGGAGTAGAGTGGCATGGTCATAGCTCACTGCAGCCTTGAACTCCTGGGCTCAAGTGATCCTCCTGCCTCAGCCTCCGCAAAAGTAGCTGGGACCACAAGTGCATACCCCCATGCCCAGTATTCTTTTTCTATTTTTTGTAGCAACAGGGTCTTGTTTTGTTGCCCAGGCTGGTCTCAAACTCCTGGCTTCAAGTGATCCTCCCTCCTGCCTCAGCCTCCCAGAGTGCTGGGATTACAGGTGTGAGCCACTGTGCTGGCCTTTTTTTTTTTTGCACAGTTGGATGAGAATGTAATTAAGGTCCATACATTGTGATAGATTCAGTTGACTTTCAAATCTCTTTTACTCTCTGGGTTCTCCCTCCATCTCCTCCAAGAGGTCACATTATTTGACCTGTAGAGTTTTCCATTGTCTGGATTTTCCAATGGTATTCCCTTGGCGTTAACGTGTCCCTCCTTCCTCCATAGTTCTTGTAAATGGTGGTTGGGTGTGGATAGTTGACCAGATTCAAGGTATCTCTCTCTCTCTCTGCCTACACATGCACGTTCATTCATTCATTTATTCAACCATTCATGATTTCTGGCAAGACTACTTCATACTTGGTGTCCTATTTTTCTCTTGGGAAGCACATAGGTCGGGTCATCTCTCTTATTCTCTCCGATGTTGGCAGCCATCGGTGCTCGCTGTCTAGCTCCCTTAGTTCATCAGTGGCTGCAAGGCGGTGATGGTCTAATTCTGTCATCTTTTGTCACTTATTGGCTGGAACGTATCTGTGGAGAGAAACTTCCCCTTGTCTGCTGTTTGGTTCAGAGCTGGTCCTTAGCCCAGATGTGTCTGACTTCAAAGCCGGTGGTTCACTCTACCAGTATCATACCGTCTCCCCGGAAGTGTACTGTCATGTCTGTGCGTCCCGTGCCCCTGGGTGCTGGACCCCGGCAGTGTTGCAGTAGCAGGTTCCTGGTGTGTTTGTGTTTCCCTGGAGAGCATGGCCTGGGAGCCCAGGCACCCAACAGAACTGACTTCCCCTCCTCCTCCCTCCCCTCCCACACCTACCCCTTCCAGGACACCTGGGGAGCTGGACAGAGGTCCCAGCATACCAAGGAAGCTATTCTTAGAACCGTCCCAACCTTCCGCTCCTAATACAGTCACTCAGCCTCTCCCCTCGGGCCTCTACCCTGCACCCTCCCTGCTCTGCCTTTGGCCCCAGCTGTTCCCCACAGCCCTACCCTGGTTTTGGGAAGGAGAGAAGGAATGTGGCGGAGTGAAGACACTCCAAGTCCTGACTCCCTTTCATCAGAGGGCAGGGCAGGCCGAGGTGGGGTCAGCTGGGGACCTTGGCCTGGCGAGGAGTCTCCCGATGCTGGTTCCGAGTGGCTTCTGTGACGTGGAGAGCTGCAAAGGAGCAGAGGGCAGGGGGTGCATGGGAACCCCGGGGTGTTGGGAAGCCTGGCTAGTGCGCAAAACAGTAAACACAGGGCTTCCCCACACACGCCTGTCCTTCCGTGTTCAGTCACGTTGTCCCCGGGCTGGAGCTCCTGTCCTCCCAGGACTCCCAGGGGTCTTCCGTGTGCAGAGCTCATCTTCCCTGCTACAGGCATGGTGTCACATACCCACCCTAGACACCCCCAGGTCTTTTCTTCAATTCAGCTGTCGTTTATATGTGATAGGTTGAGATGACTTTCTCAACCTATCGCAATTTCTAGCATATATCCTGTATGCCACACAGGATATAAAAGTAAATAATGACACTCATTTATTCATTCAACAAAGATTTAGTGAGCGCTTAGTGTGTGCCAGGCTCTGTTCTAGAAACTTGGGGACAGAGTAGTGAGCACGACGGACAAAGCTCTAGAGTGGGGGAGAAAGACAAGAAACAAGCAACAAAGAAATTTGGTGTTTAGGAAGAAGTGGTGTGAGGTCACCGGTGCATGACGTTTTTCTCTTTGTGATGCTACTTGGTAAACTGTGCGGTTTAGTTACGGATGGCGTTTGCCCCGTGATCAGCTAGCACTAGGTTCTTTCGGGAAGGCGACCGCCCTTCCCTGCCTGTATATTTGGAGCATGGAGGTTTACCCGGTAATTCTCTCATCAGCTCTGGGATTCGTTTCCTAGGCTGCGTAACAAAGTACCACAAAGTGGGTGGCTTGAAACCACAGCAGTTGATTCTCCCACAGTTCTGCAGGCCGGAAGTCCAATTTCAAGGTGTCTGCAGGGCACGCTCCCTCTGCAGGCTCCAGGGGAGGCTCCTTCCTGCCTCCTCCAGCGTCGGGTGCCTGGCAGTCCTGGGCTTGTAGATGCGGCACTCTAGCCTCTGCCTGCGGCTTCATGTGGCTGTCTTCCTTCTGTGTGTGTCTAAGTTTCCCTTGTTTTATAAGGGATTAGGATTGGGGCCCACCCTAATCCAATATGACTTTATTTTAGCTCCATCGTATCAGCAAAGACCCTTTTTCCAAATAAGGGTGAATTCATAAGTACCAGGAGTTAGGACTGGAACGTATCCTTTTGGGGAATGCAGTTCAATGCCCAGTGCCCCTCGAGGTGGATAGGCAGGTAGCCAAAACCTGTGAGCAGAATAGAGGGAACTGAGGTTTGGCCTGGGGGTAGGGGCGGAGGGAGCCGCCCTCTGCATCCACCCCTCAATACTGATCATGTCAGCTAATCCCACAACTGTTTTTTCTTTTTAATTAAAATTTTTATTTACTTGCTTATTTTTATTATTATTAAGATTTTTTTCCCAGACTAGTTTTATTTTTTGATACCTTGACACATGCAAAATAAATAACATTTTCAGGGTGCTAAACTACAGTTTAGCAAATTACTACATCCTCATAACTGAATGATACTGTTAAACTGATTATTTTAAACCTGCGCTCCTTTTTTCTTTTTTACAAAATAGAATTTGTCATTTATTCTTGCGTTTATCAAATATTTGAGTACCTAATGAATACCAGATGCTTTTTTATTTGGTCCACATTTGGACTAAGATTGAAAATGGTAACTTGTGCATTAACGTATTTGTGCATGTGAGGGTTATGTATACTTGGGGTTAAATGAGAGTATACAAGTGTTGCATAAAATATCTTACAAAGGGCAGATATCATGATACATACAAGGTATATACATTTATTTGAAAACACCCCTAGATTACTTGCAACCTCTGGGAACCTCCATTTTTTTAAACAATTTTATTGAGCTATAACTCACATACCACCCAATTCACCCATTTAATGTGTACACTTCACTGGTTTTTAGTATACTCACAGAGTTGTGCAACCTTTATGGCCGTCAATTTTAGAACATTTTCATCGCTCCCCACAAAAACTCCACACCCATTAGCATCCTGGTTATGTTTTAGGATCCTCAGTGGTCAGTCCATTGGGACTGGCTGGCAGAGATTTAACTGTGACATTAGGCAAGTCCCTAAATGTCCTCCTCCTTTCTCCACCTGTCATTTGAGATGAAATCAGCCAACTAGGTAACACTACCTGTCTGTGGGCACTTTATGTGGGTGTGAAGTGCATGAACTCATTTAAGTCTCAGGACAGCCCCTGAGCTGGCTACTATTTTTGTCCCCACATTACAAATGGGGAAACTGATATTCAGAGAAGCCACGAGGCCTGAGGCACTGAAGTTTTAACATTGTGTTGGCAGGGACAGCTGAGCTCGGCCTTCAGTGCTCACTTACGTGACTCTGGGGCTGTGACTTTAGTGCTCTTGATCCCACCTCCTGCCTGCCCAGCCGACCTCCTTGCACAGGGAGCTTTGCAGACATGACCTTGAGCAAGGTTAGGGAGGAGAAGTGAGTGGAGGTGGGCGGCTGGCTTGAGAGCTCGAGGGGTTGGGGCTCTGACAGCAGGTTCTCTGCCAGGTGGGCCTCGCAGAAAGCCTGAGCGGAGCCCACCTGTTCCCAGCGCCCTTTGGTGAGGAAGGAGCAAGCACTGCCAAGATCAAGGCCAGAAAGAATACCCAGCAAAAGTCAGGGATGCCCCCTGGTGGATCTGCACTCCTGACGCAAAAACAAAGCGTTTCTCCCCTGGATCTGCTTCCCGGGATCCGTGGGGTGGGAGCCAGCCACTGAAGTCTGGGCTCACTTTTCAACCTTAGCGTGTGATCAAGATTAGTCTTCAGGGGATGACATAAGAACCTGGGCTCTGGCACTGGACTGAACTGGCTTCAAATCCCAGCTCTGCCACTCGCTGCCTGGGGATCCCCGGCACATTTGTTGTCCGAGGCTCAGTGTCTCCTCTGTCAAATGGGTGTAATTGAAGTTCTTCCCGGCTGTGACCATGATGAACTTAAAATGAGATAACCTGTGCTGAGAGCTCGCCTGTGCTGACGTGCTCAGTAAATGGTAATGATCATCACTGACAGAAAGAGTGTGTTCGGGGAGACTTGAGCCAGTCACTTTGTCTCTGGGCCTCGGTCTCCTCATTTGTAAAACAGGGACAGCCTTACCTCGCTTTCCCGGGGTTGTTGTGAAAATTAGATCTTCAACCCAAAAGATAGTAACACCCAAGTACTCCTACACACTTAAGGAGTTACTTTTATTATTCAGTTCCCATGTTGGGAAAGGCACCGTGTTTATTTATTCAACAAATATTGACCGTGGGCCTATTAGAGGACATGTTCTGTGAACGGGATGAGACCATTACCCACGTCAGCATCTAAGTTCCATGAGAGCTTTGTCTAGTTCAAGGGCTGGCAAGCTTTCTCTATAAAGAGCCAGAGAGTAAATATTTCAGGCTTTGTGGCCCATTCGGTCTCTGTCGCAACTGCTGAGCTCTGCCGTGGTAGCACGTTGTAGCATGGAGCCAGCCAGGGGCAATATGTAACCCAGTGAGCTTGGCCAGGCACCAAGAAAACTTTATATACGGACCTGGGAATTTGAATTTCATACAGTTTTCCCATCACGAAATCTTCTTCTTCTTTTAATGTTCCCCCTCCATTAAAAAAATGTAAAAACCATTGTTAGCTTGCGGCCCAGATAAAAACAGGCAGTGGGCTAGGTTTGGTTCCTGGGCTGTCATTTGCTGACCCCTGCTTGGTTTACCCATAACCTTTTGAGGTAGCTGTGAACAAGGTAGTCACTGGCTTCTTTTTTGTTTTGTTTTGTTTTGTTTATATATTTTTGAATACCCATGGGCCATCTATGTGCCACTGAGCTGACCGGTAGTTGAGGTCTTTCTGTCCCAGGTGGTGGCTTCCCGTGGCAGTTCTGATGCGTATTTTGAGTCCTAACACACAGAAGGCGTCAGCTTTGATAACACATTACCATGCATGCAGCGTCTGCTCTGTGTGCTTTCTTCCCTATCAGCACTTCGCTTAGCTTTAGTCATGCCTCCCAGCTTGGCTGAAGTTCCGGAGACACTACTATTCCCATCTTACAGATGAGGAAACAGTCCCAGAAAGGGTCGTGATTTCCTCGACGGTTTGTTGACGAGTGGGGACTCTAGGGCTGGCACGGAAGGTTCCTGTTTCTTCATCCAGGTTTCATTCCCTTCTCTCCAGCCAGCTGTGAGAGGCAGACTTCTCTGCTGACATGAAAGGCTGGATTTGCCTGACTGGGGGGGGGTGCCTGGGGGCACACAATCTTACTCTCTTCTGTTCAGCCATCATTCATATGTGAAGTCTTAATGTCATGTGCTGACAGGACATTCAACATTTATTATTAATTCTGCAAATATTTACTGAGCTCCTAGTGTGTGCCAAGCCTGATTCTAGATACTTGGTGTAGAGTTGGTGAGTGAGCCAGAAGAGACTCCTGTCCTCACAGTGCTTACAGAATAGCAGGGAAGAAAGACGAGAACATAGATGAAGAAGGGCCGTATTTAGGCATTGTGATTAGCACTGGGGAGTAACAGGGCACCCACTCGTTTATGTGCCCGACACTGTGCCAAGTCATCATGTGATTTAGTCCCCACAACTGGCCTATCAGAAGAGTTGGCAAGATGAACACAGGGAGGTTCAGAGACGCCAAGTCACTTTGCTGGTGTCACCGTTGAGGCAGGGAGACTACCAAACAGCTAATTTTCTGCAGAGATAAGTACTCTCCTAGTGCTATGACTAAACAGAAAGGCTTTGAGTGTTGTGCAAAGGCAACGGGGAGCCATTGAAGGTTGTAAGCAGAGAGAGGAGTGTTCATGGTCAGGCCTCTGATTTAGAACGCTCACCCTGGCCACAGTGTGGAGGGCGAGGAGGAGGAGGTGGTCCCAAGACCCCTTTAGGAAGCTCTCAGGCCATCTTAGACTAGAAGGGAACCCGTGGTGGTGGAGGGAAGCAGGCAGGTTGGAGACGGATCCAACAAGGAAAGCCGACGTGAGGAGGTAGCTGAGCAGATGTGGAATAGGGATGTGGGGTAGGGGAACCATGGAGGAAGAGCAGGTTTTGTTTTGTGAGGGGCTGCCACGTAGGATCTGGGGCCTTAAGCTGGCAGGAGCGACCGGCGCGTGGTTCTGTCCCCAGGGAGCCGGCGGCTGGTGGACGTGATGGACGTGAACACCCAGAAGGGCACGGAGATGAGCATGTCCCAGTTCGTGCGTTACTACGAGACGCCTGAGGCTCAGCGGGACAAGCTGTACAACGTAATCAGCCTCGAGTTCAGCCACACCAAGCTGGAGCACTTGGTCAAGCGTCCGACTGTGGTAGGCCCGGCTGCCGTCCCCTCCCCTGGCCCCTTCCTCCTCATCCTTCCTGCCTTCCCTGCCTTCCCGCCTGTGCCTTGTGAAGGGCGTGGCTGTCGCGGGGTGGGCGTGGCTCTCACACGAGAGGGCGTGGCTGGGGTGGGCGTGGCCAAGGCTGATGCCTTGGGTTGGGGGACATTGGGCGCAGGGTTTTGGCTGTAGCTCAGGTGGAGGCAGGAGGAAGGGGTGGGCTTGGAGAGGGAGCTCAGCCGAAGGGTATAGACCCAGAGGCTCCCCAGGGCAAAGGGGGGTGTTTGCTTCTGGCCTGGCGGTGGAGAATGAAGGGCTGACGGTGGTGTGGCTTTCAGGTAGACCTGGTGGACTGGGTGGACAACATGTGGCCCCAGCATCTGAAGGAAAAGCAGACGGAAGCCACGAATGCCATCGCAGAGATGAAGTACCCGAAAGTGAAGAAGTAAGACCGCTTGGCTGGCAGGGGGAAGCTGGGAGGGGTGACCTCAGGCTTGGGGAGGAAGGAAGGGGGGCTCCTGGCCATCGACAGAGGTTTGAATGTCCCTTTGCAGCTGCTCCCCTTCAGAACGGAAGGACTTTGCCCTGTGGGGACACAGGTGGGACGTGAGGGATGGGGGCCCTTGGCATGGGCGGGTTGGCATCTTGCTTCTTTGGGAAGCAGGGGCTCTGGCTTCTGCTCTGGGGCTGGACTCTCCACCCGGATGGCCCTGTGGCCTCCCCGCCAGCTCCCCTGCGGGGATGGGATCTGCGCAGGAGTGATGGGAGATGTCGCTGTGTGCCTGTGTCTGTGTGTAGACACGCGATTGTGCGTGCTTGTCAAACATGGCTCCTCCTCCCCGCATGTGACGGTGTGTTCTGAAAGTGGGCATTTCGGGGGCATCTGCTCACATTGGACACTCTGGTTTTGGGAAGTGATGGGGAAGGGTCTGGTGTTCCTTTGTTCCTTGGTGTTGAGACCTAGGAGCTCTAACCCAGAAGAGCCTTTCCCAGACAAAGCCTGGTGCCACTTAGTCACCAGACGTACCTTAGACGGTGCCTTCTAAGCGGGATGTTGGCACTGGGCTGGGACGGTATCCGTGGTCTAATAGCAGAGACGTCAAAACACACAGTAGCGTGACCAGGAAGGCCTAAAACTGATAGTTTATCCCTAGCAGAGACACCTGCGAGCCCCTCCATGTTCAAGGACTTGAGTAACAGATGACTGGGGAGGAGGGAGTCACCTTTGGGGCTCCCGCTGGCTCAGGCCTCTGTGTTTCCATCTCTGAATGGGGAAGGAGACACTGGCTATCCCAGGCAGGGCTACGGCTCTGGGCTTCCTAGAAGAACTGGCGTGCTGGCTGGTGGCCTGAATCCATTAGCGTCTCTCCGCTCAGCCCTGCTGCCAGGAACGCCCCCAGGAGCTTCAAGGCTGTGAACTTTCCATCCACTCAGCCCTTCATTCAGTGCACAGTGAGTGCAGACTGCGTGCCAGGCTTTGTAAGGGGAGCCAGCGTGCTGGCCTTTGGGCTGCTCGAGGTTTTGCTCTCAAGCGCTCGCTCTCTTTCTTTAATTACTTGGTAGGCATTTTTCCTCCCCTTCAAGCTGAAGCTCCTTGCACGCCTTGGATCAGGGCTGCATCAAAGGCAAAGACGGGCTCGAGGGGGGGGAGGGAGCAAGGCTTATTTTCAATTCTATTCCGTTCCCGTCTGATGGCAGCAAAATTTACAGAGCCCGGGGATGGGGAAGTAAAACAGTGAACAAGCCTAAAAGCCCCTACTCTGCAGAGAATGTGCTGTGTAGCACAAGGGCTGAGGTATGCTTCTAGTGCTAGGAGGGTGACAGGGACAGGACAAATCCTATTTGGCTGGCGTCATCAGGAAGGCTTCCTGGAGGAGGTGTTCTGCCTGGGCTTTAAAATGACAGAGGAGATGGGAGAGAAGTGCAAAGGGTATTGAAGGAGTCATGAGCTCCAAGAAAGGCTGTGGGACTCAAAAGATTAGCTAGAGGCAGGTGGTGGCTCATTGATTCACTCATTCATTCATTCATTCATTCATTTAGCAGCTATGTCTTGAGCATCTGGTAGGTGCTGTGTACCCGGGGTACAGGGGGAGAAAACCAGGTGAGGTTCCTGCCCTTGTGGAGCTTACAGCCTGTGGGGGAGACACGTAACTCCAGTGATCACAGAAACAGATGGAGACCCACGGCTGCGGAGGCCGGTGGTGCTGTGGAGCTGCTACCAGGGGAGGGGATTCACCTGAGCAGGGAGGTCCGGGAAAGTGTCTGAGCTGGGTTCTGAAGAGTGAGGGTGGTTACCTAGGTGCAGAGGACTGGGAAGAGCTTTTCTGGGATGGCAGGGAGGGGCAAGGTGACCTGCAGAAGTAAGGCTAGCAGGGCTGAATAGGGCCCAAGCGAGGGTCTGCACTTGCCCTAAGAATAGCCACGACCCTCTTGGAGATTTTAAGTGGAGAGGGCTGTGAGCAGGGTGCATCCTGCAAGTGCTCCTGCTGCTGTGTGGATGGAAGGGCTTGGGCCAAGTGGATGCGAGGGGACCTGGTCTAGAAGAGGGGATGACAGGCAGGGAGAGGAGAGGAGGGACGGTCCAATTAGATGTGTATTTAGGAAGGTAAAATAGATAGCCCTGGGTGACATGGCTTTCACTTATGTAATTAATGCCTACCTTGCTTCCCTGAGATAGTCACTATATTCTTCACTTTATTGAAAGATACCTTTAAATAGTAAGCTCTATTAATATATTAATATTCAGGGTCCTATCTAATTACCAAAAGGCTCACACACTCCTAGTTTCCTAAGACCACATGTCTTTGATACATTGGTTGGATTGTGTGGCAGAGAGATTTACAGACCCCATCAGTGGCCATGGGAATTTGTTACAGGATTTGAGCCTTATTAGGAAGGAAATTGTCACCTTGGAAATAGTCCATTTGTTTGGCTGAAAAGAATGCTGATATCAGGTAACAAGCAAAGTAAAAATCCCACCACGATGAAGTCCTCTGGGACTGCAGAATGGTTCTGTGGAATTTAATTAAAATGACACTGTTTCTGAAAATCACAGAGCTTCCATGCTGGAGGCCCTCGGGAGTGGAGACAGCTGACAGCCCACCTGAACTGCGGTAGGGAAGAGGGAAGTGATACAGCCGCACTACTGCTTTCTCCCTGCCTCCAGGATTGATGCTGCTCAGTTTTGATGAGTTTAGGAACTTTACTGGTTTTCGCCTGAGATACCTAAGGCCATGGATGGTGGCAGGAGTGGACGGAGTTCATGCGAGACAAAAGATTTGTAGAGAGTGTGTTAACCTCGTAGTTACCTTATGTGCAAGAACTATTCTAAGTGGAGTTGGAGCGGGTGGACTTCAGTGAATAAAGCAAAGTCCCCATTCTCCTGGAGCCTATGTTGTGGGGAGAAGAAAACAGGCAAACAAAAAAGGGAATAATATAATTTAGGAGGTGATAAGTGTTGCAAAAAAACATAATGCAGGATAAAGGGGGTTGGGCTGAGTGACTGTTGACCAAATGATACATCTTTGTTGGATATGTAGAACTATTTGTTTCAGAAAATTTCTTGTAACTATACGAACAGTGACAATGATTTGGAGTACTCCTGCATTAGTTGTTTATTGCTGCATAACAATTACCCTAAAATTTCACAGCTTGAAAAAATTTTTAGCAGCTTAAAACGACAAATATTATTTCACAGTTTTTGTAGGTCAGGAATCCGGGAGCGTCTCAGCTGAGTGGTTATAGGTCAGAGTCTCTTATGAGCTTTTGTCAAAACAGGCCTGGGCTGTCATCATCTGAAGGCTCAACTGGGGCAGGAGGATCTGCTTCCAAGATGGCGCCCCTACTTGGCTGTTGGCAGGAGGTCTCAGTTCCTCACCATATTGGACATCTCTGTAGGGCAGCTTGAGTGGCTCATGATGTGGCAGTGGGTTCCCCAGCGTGAGTGGGTTGAGAAAGACCAAGGAGGAAGCCCCAGTGCCTTTTACGACCTAACTTTGAAAGTCACACACTGCTTCTGCCATAGTCTGTTAATTAAAAGTGAGTCACTAAGTCCAGCCCATACTGAGGAGGAGGGGAATTTAGCTCTACTTCTTGAAGGGAGCACTATCAAAGAATTTGTGGACATGTTTAAAAGCCTCCACTATTCCCTAGGTCTATGACATGGGCTTACCTTTTTCGCTCAGGACCACTGGGTGTTGTAATACTTTTCCAGAAAGGGATTAGCAAGTCCGCTCCCCTTCTCATCTGATCCTGTAACACATAGGGTTTGCAGAATGAGGTTTGCTGGTGTAATGATCTGCTGTGGTCTGACAAACAGTGAAGAAGCTCCAAAGCTTCTTTCGGCCTTTATTAGCACTGGAGACAGGTGCTAATATCCCCATTTTACAGACAAGGAAACTGAAGGTCATAGTGGTTCAATGCAGGTAATGGGCGAGTGTAAGGTAGTAGGGACTGGTGGGGCTGTGGTTAACTGGAGAGGCAGGCCTTTAGAAATTCCTCTAAAATTAAAAAAAGTGCAGGCTAAACCAAGCACATCTGGGGCCTGGTTTGATTCATGAGGTCACCGGTTAGAGTCCCCTGCCTAGTGGGATGCCGAGTTCCAGAAAGGAAGACCAGTCCAATGTCACAAAGCTGAGTAGAATAATTACTGGGTTGTTGCTGGGTGCTGCACTTACCCAGATGAATCGGCTATAGTTCCTGCTATGGAGGAGGTGAGGCGTTTGTTACTAAAAAAAAACAAATTCTCTTGTGGATATCGTGGTCCAGCTGTCCAGGCTGTTTTCTCTGCTCCTAGCTCATTTAACCTTCCTGTCTTTTTTTTTTTTTTTTTTTTTGAGACAGGGTCTTGCTCTGTCAACTGGGCTAGAGCACAGTGGCATCATCATAGCTCACTGCAACCTTCAACTCCTGGGCTCAAGTGATCCTCCTGCCTCAGCCTCCCGAGTAGCTGGGACTAAAGGCTCACACCACCACACCTGGCTAACTTTTCTGTTTTTGTAGGGACGGGGTCTTGTTCTTGCTCAGGCTGGTTTCCAATTCTTGGCCTCATGCGATCCTCCTGCCTCAGCCTCCTGGAATGCTAGGATTACAGGGATGAGCCACCGTGCCTGGCCCCTACATCCATTTTTTTAAGTGTTACAAACTTCTTGCTCAAGGACACCTGCTCAATGACTGGTGCTCAAATCCAAGATAGAAAATATTCCCAGTGCTGTTAGTTCTTCTTTAAAATAGGAAAACATACACATGCTAGAAAAAATCCAACCAGTTTCAAAAAGTTTATAGTCTAACCTCCTGGGAAGACCACTTGGGAGGCGCGTTATAACAGGTGGGCTCTACCGTGAATGACATCAAGAAGCAACACAGTGGCCCAGGGCATTGACTGCCTGAAATCACTGCCCTAAAATGGGATGATCAGGTTGTTTTAAGGGTGACACGAGATCATGCATGTAAGTAGCTATTATTATTAGCATTTCATAATTATAACCTTTTAATATTAATGGGTAGCCCCAGTGGACGGGGTTTGGCCCAAGAATGGAGAAGCTTGATCCTGCCCCTGCAGAGGCCATGCAGCCATCTCCTGCCTCCTTGTGGTTTGCGGGGAGGGGATGGGGGCTGGGTGGGAGGAGGGCAGGGCGGTGGCCCTGGTGGCCCTGGTGACCTGGAGGGTGGAACTTCTGATTTGAGCTGGATCACCTCCTTCAGCAGGAAGTGAGTGGTTGAGGTTTGGCTGTAACCTCCAGACACTGCTTCTTAGAGTTGGGATTTGCCAGGTAGACCTGCAGAGAAAGGCCGAGACACTGGGAGCAAGGCTGCCTGGGTAAGCGCTGCCACTTACTAGGCTAGTGACCAGAGTGAGTAACTGTACCTCTCAGCCTCTGCTTTCTTATCTGAAAGATGGGGTCAATGCTGGGAACGACTTTCTAGGGTTGTTGTGAAGTTTGGATTAAATAATCTAGGTATCACATTATAGTTTTGGGTTCATGTGTATTTATCTCAACAATTTCCCACAATAATCCTATGATGTAGAGTTTACACAGCTACTAAGTGGGCAGATAGGGGAAGGGGCTGCAAAAGGACATCTCAGAGTGAAAAGTTGAATTTAAGGACACCACCCTCGCTGTTAGGAGGGAGGAGGAAACAGCTCAGAGAGGGGAAGTAAGTTGCCCAAGGTCACACAGCTAGTTGGCCCTAGGGTCAGACCTGCATCCCTCTCTTGGCTGCCATACTCAGAATCCGGCCCTACCCCTATCCCCTAGCACTGGTCCTTTCCGTAGCTGTGCCTGGAGGGGCACATTTAAGGAAGGTGGCTTTGCTGGGTCGTCACCCCAGCTGCAGAGCGGCGTCCGCGCTCCCAGAAAGTGGGGGCGCGGGGGTCCCCAAGTGGCCGACCCGTAGAGCAGGGTTGGGGAGAGCTGCCCTCGTGCCCCCACCCAGCTAGGGCGAGGGGCGGCCGCGGGAGGCGGCGGCGTCCCCTGGCGCTGGCCCGGCGCGCTTCCCTGTCGCCGCCGCGGCCTCCCTCCGCCTCCTTGGCGGCCGCCGCGCCGCGCCGGTGTTCAGTTTCAGCGCGGGGATGAGCGCAGGCTGCGCCCGGCTCCCTGAGAAAGGAAGACAGCGAGCGAGGGCCCCAGCGTCCTCGGCCGGGGCCTGGCAGCGCCGTGGAGGGGGCTCAGCTTGGGTCGCCGCCGGGGCCGGGCGCGCGTCGAGCCTCCGCCGCCGAAAGGGACGCCCGGGAGCCGCGCAGCCGCCGAGGGTAACCGCGGGCCGGGGCTGCCCCGGCGCCCCGCTCCTTTGTGGCGCGCGGGGCGGGGTGTGGGTGGCCTCCCGCCCGCGGGCTGCACGGCGGCGTCGCGGAGCAGCCCTTTGTGTCTCCCGGGGCTGGGTGTGAGTGCGCAGTGTGCGCGCGCTTGGCACCTCCAGCCCGCCACGGTGCCAGCTCCCCGGCCCCTCCTCCCCCCGCCAGCCCTTCGCCTGAGGGGCCGCCGCCTGGGCCGTGGGGGGAGTTTCGCTAAGTTGGACAGGAAAGGGTGTGGCGGGGCCGTCCCCTCTGGAGCCCCCAGGCAGCCCCCAAAGTTGGTGCTGCAGGTGCAGCGACCCCTCCTGCCACGCTCCTCCGAGCCAGCCCGGGCCTTGCGGGGCGGGAACCCCTCAAGGTCTTAGCTCTGGGGCTCGCAATTTTCAGCGGACAACTTGGAGGGTGCCCTGCTACACAGAAGCCACCTGGGCTGGGGCTGGTCCGAGGTGTGGCTTTCTGGGCAGGGGGCAGCCGAGGCCAGGGCGGAAGCCGGGCTAGCCGGCTGGCCGCGGGGGAGAGCTTATCGGCAGTGGCACCGAGCCGGGGTGCCCATGTGACTGCGGTGTGCTTGGGAAGAGGAAGCTGTAGAGGTCAGTGCAAAGGCGTCACGCCGGAGCGAGCGAGCGGGAGCCAGCGGGGAGACCCGGAGTCAGCGCAGGGCGGGAGCCAGGGGTGGCCTGCTGGCTGGCCCCTGCAGCCGGGACAAAGCCGTCCTGTCACAGCCACCCTGGCTGCCCTAATGCTTGCGATCCCCCGTGGGAGGGGCGGCCCGGGCCTGGCGGCCAGGAAATGAGGGACACCAGGAGGAGGGGCCTCTCCAGGAGAGGCAGGTCTAGAGGTGGCACCCCCAGCTCCCGAGGGCCCTCAGTGGATGCTGGAGGGGGACCTAGAGGGCAGACCAGACACAGGCTGAACTTGGAGAACTTTCCCTGCACACGGCAGCCAGCTCGCAGAGCTTCTCATTTTCCACACATGCTGGGGAGGTTGGGGCTGAGGGGCTGGAGGTGACCAGTCTGGCCAGGCAGCCCTGGGGCCTGGAGCCCGAGAGGCGAGCTCCTGTCCTTTCTGCTGTGGGTGCCGGCTCACCCCGCACACTGAAATTGTTTTCCCTAGGCTGTGTTCATCTGAGGCCTGGAGCAGGTGGAAAGCAAGGTTAGATTAAAAAAAGAAAAGAAAAAAACCAACGCCAAGAGATGGTTTTGGGAAAAATGAGGACTAATATTTTGAAGTGGTGCTCAGAGAGAAGAGGCCAGTGAGGTCCATGGGGGTGGGGTGGGTTAGGGCTTCAGGACCCCTACCCCCCTTCCTTGGAGAGAAGAGGGTTACCCAGGCCTTCACGCTGGGGACCAGGCTGGGGACCTGGCTGGGTCCACGCGTGCCTCAGGCGTGGAGGATGTGGAGCCCAGAGTCGGGACTTTAAGCGCCCCAGTGGCAGCTCCACAGCCCGCGCCTGTCTTCGTGACAGCCTGCGTCCTGTGCTGTCAACTACACCCCTCCGATGGGGTTGCTAGGCAGCGGGGCTCTGATGTGCGGGAAGGCCTTCTGATTTGTCAGCCTCCTGCAGACACATGGTTAAGGCTCCTTCCAGCCTATCGGGAGGAGGGACGCGGGGCACGCTGCCTGCATACAGCCGAGCCCTGGGTCCACCTGAAGGCGAGGTGCAAAGGCAGCCACAGGGAGGGGGCACCCAGAGCCCTCCGCCTTCTACCAGCTCAGCCCCACACCCCCATTATCTCTGCCCCACTTGCAGCTGGCTCCTCCCTGCCCGTCCCCGCCCCATTCCTCCCCTCTTCCCCAAACCATGGAAAAGCAAAGTGCAGCGGGGAAAAGAGGTCAGTGGGGTAAGCATGTGTGTGCCGGCTCCCGAGGTGCCAAGGTGCATGGGTGTGAGCGGTGGGGGGGCTGCCCCTCCACGCCCCCTGGGGCTCCTGTGCGAAGGGGTGAGTGGTAGGGAGGGGGCCCTGGCCCCATCGGCTGTCAGGCCTGGACTTGAAAGCCCGCTTCATGCCTCCTCCTCAAGCTCTGCCCGCCCCTAGGAGGGCAGCGGTTGAGGAAGAAGGGAGGGTCCTGGCTTGTTCCTGCAGGAAGGGTGGGCTTCCCAGCTCTTGCTAGCACTCAGAAGGGGGCCGCTAGCAACGGGGTTCCCTCCCCTGAATGCACTCCCCCACCCAAGCCTCTAAGGCCCAGGCTCTGCCTCCCTTCTCTCTTTCCCTCCCTCTCCTCAGGGCCAACAACCCCCATCTTCTCTTGATTTCTTTACTTTTTTTAAAAACAGCTTTATTGAGATGCAATTCACATATTCACTCATTTAAAAGTGTATGGGCACGGTGGCTCACGCCTGTAATCCTAGCACTCTGGGAGGCCAAGGCGGGAGGATCGTTTGAGCTCAGGAGTTTGAGACCAGCCTGAGCAAGAGCGAGACCCGTCTACTAAAAAAATAGAAAGAAATTAGCTGGACAACTAAACATATATATAGAAAAAATTAGCTGCGCATGGTGGCGCATGCCTGTAGTCCCAGCTACTCAGGAGGCTGAGGCAGGAGGATTGCTTGAGCCCAGGAGTTTGAGGTTGCTGTGAGCTAGGCTGACGCCATGGCACTCTAGCCCGGGTAACAGAGTAAGGCTCTGTTTCAAAAAAAAAAAAAAAAAATGTAAGTGTACAATTTGATGTTTTTTAGTATGTTCACAGAGTTGTGCAACCACGATCAACTTTAGAACATTTTTCTTTTCTCACCCCAGAATAAAACCCTGTACCCATTAGCAGTCACTCCCCATTCCCCACCCCCAGCTCCTGGCCTCCACCGATCTGCTTTCTGTCTCTATAGATTTGCCTATTCGGGACATTTCCTGTGCATGGAATCATATGCAGTGTCTTTTGGGGCTGATACCCCGTTCCTTTCTAGCTGCACTGCCTACTTGGCAATCAGTTGCAGTTTGTCTTGCCACGTAACTTTCCCTGTACGTTGCTGCTTTAAGTGTCACATCCTCAGGGGCAGGGGTCTTATGCATTCTCATGCGTTTCCCTCAATGCCCAAGCTCTCGAAGGGCTAGACCGCTGGTTGAGTGAACGAGGAAGTGAATGGGGACTGGTTGCTGGCAAGCCACGCAGGTGGTTTACAACTGAATTCCAGGGGGCCTGGCTGCTACCAAGGGGGCTGGCAGCCTGGAAGAACTACCGCAGGTATCTGAACAGGGAAGGAGCAGAAACGAAGCCTCTTACTTGGGTAGGGCAGGGGTGAGCAAGGGTAGAAACCAGCCGTGAGGAAGGAATGAAGTGGCCTGGGGGTTGCCACTTCTTGCGGGAACCTGAAAACAAAACCGTAGAGCCCCCAGCCTCTGGGGTAGGTGGCCAGCGTGGGAGATTTGTCACCTGATCCCAGGGGCTTCCCCCCGTGGGGAACTCCAGTTAGATTTGGGTTTTAAAAAAAGAAAAAAAGAAATCCCCCAGCGTCAGCATTTATAAAAGGGCACCAGGTCAGGCACGGTGGAAGCCGTGTGCTCACCTCCTGTGATTGAGATCTTGAATGATTTTTTTCTGTCCCCCTGCCTCTGTGCCGCAGGTACTGTCTGATGAGCGTGAAAGGTTGTTTCACTGACTTCCACATCGATTTTGGAGGCACTTCCGTTTGGTACCATGTTTTCCGGGGTGGGAAGGTGAGTTCCAGCGGAGTCGCTTCAACTTTCTCTGTATCTGCAGCTGTTGGGGGGTGTGGGGCTCACTAATTTTTCCCCTTCCTTCAACCCCCTCCTCCAGCCAGTCCCTGCCCTGTGAGTACCTTCAGGGCCACTCCTTCCCCTGGAACCATCCGGAGGGAAGGTTCATGGTCAGCTCTCTTACATCACATCTAGGCACCCATTCATGCCCTCCAGCTAGCCCAGTGCAGTGTTCTAAGCACCTTAGACCAGATCTGAACCCTGGTTTGGCTCCCAAGAACCTGCAGCACTCACGTTCCCTGGCTGTCATCTCAGCTCCGTCCAGCCCTGGGACCTTTAAACTTCCAAGTCTAGCTGCCAGCACCACCTGGCTCGAGGAACATTTGACACTGGGAGCAGGCGTCACCCTGAGAGAGGAGGCGGGGTGTGTGTTCAGGGTGCGCCGGCCGTGTCTGCTCTTCGTGTGTGTGTCCACTCGGGGACGTAGGTGTCCCCACACGGATGCAGGCGCTTCTCGAGAACATGCGTGTGCCGCCCTGCTCCTCGGGGTCTGCGTGCGCGTTTGTTGTAAGAGATTCTGGGAGGAAGTCAACCCACTTGATTCCAGATGTTTTTCCTCCTTCTCCAAAGTGAGCACAAGCTGGGTTTATTTATCGGGCCATTTTACCGTACAACTTAGGAAATTCCCTTGCTCTCCTTCCCCCACCTTCCAGACAATCCTGTGGCTCAGGAGAAAGAATGTTCCACCCAGTCCAGAAAGTATTCCCAGCCTGGTATTTCGGCTGGAATGGAGATTCCCTAAAGGTGGGCACAGCCCTCCCCACCTCCTCAGAGACCCTTTGTGCCCCGTCCTGCAGGGGGTCCTGGGGATGGAAGATCCCCCATGCCCCCCAGGCAGGTGGGGCCATCTCCTTGGGTTATGTCAGGGCCTGGAAGACATCGAGGACTTTGGCCTGACCCTTAGCTGACTGTTGCCTCCTTCTCCTCCCAAGATCTTCTGGCTGATTCCTCCAACCCTGCACAATTTGGCGCTCTATGAGGAGTGGGTGCTGTCAGGCAAACAGAGTGACATCTTTCTGGGAGACCGTGTGGAACGATGCCAAAGAATTGAGCTGAAACAGGGCTACACATTTTTCATCCCTTCCGGTAGGTTCCGGCGGGGCTGGTGCTGGGCTCTCGGTCTTCTGTGGCCTCAGCCAGGGTTTCGGGCTGAGGGAGGGTTTCTTGAGGGAGGGTTTCTCGGGGCCTGTGGGTTGGAATGGCCGTTGGCAGCCCCTGAGTAGGGCAGGCTTCAGGCTGCAGGGAAAAGCAGCCCAGTTTCCCCTCATGTCGTTGGACCACATCTCCCTGCCTGTGGGCTAGAATTCTCTCTCCCTCTGGAGGAAGCCTGGGGCCCACCTGCAGGGGAGGTTTGCTGCCTCCGCAGGACTTCCTGTGAGATTTCTGTGTGAGGTGATAACAGTGGTCCTTGGGTGAGGGGGGCGGGTTTGCCGTGAGCCAGGCTCTGAGGAAGGGCAATGCAGGGCCTCCCCCGGAATTCAGGCTCTGCCACTTACAAGCTGTGACTTCACCTGTCTGTGCCTCAGTGTTCCCATCTGTGAAATGGGATTAAGACTCCCCGAAGTGGCCGTGAGGACCGAGTGAGCTAACACCAGCTTGCCTGTCGTTGTGTGGAGAAGCGCCAAGGGCTTTGGCCTGTTTATAGGCTGAGTCAGTAGTGGACGTGGCTTATGACCTAGGAGTCAGGCAATTTAGTCTTAGGCTGCATTAATGGAAGCATTTTACCTAGGATGAGGGAGGTGACAGTCCCATTGAATAGAATGAGGGGATCAGGCCACACGTAGAAGGTTTTATTCCTCTTAGTCATCGTGCTTTGGAGGGTAAGTCGACCTAAGGAGAGAGGATTCTGGCAACCACACGGGTGAGATGACTTCGCAGGAGGAACTGGGTTGTTTTACCCAGGAAGTAAAGATGCGTGGCAACTGCAGCCAGCCAGGGGAGGACTGTCTCCTGGAAGAATAGGTATAGCAAGTGGTCTTGGAATAACTTCCTCTGTTAGGTAGTGAGCTCCCCATCACTGGAATGATACAAGTAGAAGCTAGATATGGGTGTGTCAAGAAGCTTGCAGAGAATCTACCACTGGGTAGAAGCTTGGACCAGAGGCTTAGAGTATCCTTTGAGGTCATTACGATCCATTAGATGGAGAAGCTGATCACACTGAGGTTTCTGGGAGTTTGGCCGGAAGGTGGTCTTGGGTCTAGATACCAAGCACTAGGATGTGGCATCAGCCAAAGGGGCTGTTGTGGTTGTGTGTGGTAGCGGTTCCCGCTGTGGGGATGGAGCCTGCACTCCTGGGCTCTTCTAGAAAGTTGGGCAGAAGGTGGAGACTTCTCTCTTAGGGAAATTTTGGATTTGAAGGTGCAGGGTTTAGTGGGGGTGACTTTGTTACCATGGCCCCAGGTCTGTCCTCAGACCTGCTTGGCTCAGGGAAGGGGAGGAGCCCTGCTTTGGACAGAAGGGGTTGTACGTGGTGGTCAGTATTTGGGGCGAAACCCTGCAGATGTGGAATGGCGGCTGCGGACGGAAGGAGGTGGTGTCCCCAAGTGTGCACAGGCCACTCTGCAGGTGCTGGCGGACGGGCCCTGGTGGAGTGGGTGGGACGCCGCGGTGCTCTCAGCCTTGCTGCTGACTGTGACCTTGATCTCTTCTCTCTGCACCTCAGCTGCCCTGTCTCTGCTTGGGGTGGGGGTGGGCCTGAACTCCCAGACCCTCAGGACCTGTCCGCACCCCTTCTCCTGAGTGCCCGGCCTCCTCAGCGCCGGGGGGACAGGCCTGGGGTCCCTTTCTCATGCAGACCTGGGCAGGGGCTCATCACCTTGCCCCAATCTGGGGTGGGAGGGGTGTTGATTTTGGTGACTTAAGTGACTTAAGCAAGTTGGGGAAGGTCTCGAGAAGCAGCATGTAAGGCCACAGCGGGCACGTGACTGTCTGCTGAAGGCGGGAAGAGGAGATGTGGATTTGAACTGCAGCAAGCAGGAGTCGAGTTAGACCCTGGCAAAGACTTCTCTGGCCCCAACGGTCATGAGTGAGACACTCGGGTTTTTTCCTGGATTTCTGGAAAGTGGAAAAAGGATAGTTGAAGTTTGTCATCTCCTGAGCGGGGGTGGGGGTGGGTGGGGGAGGACGAAGGGCACAGAGTAGTTCAGAGGTTCCCAGACATTGATTTCGTCACAGATCAATGAAATTAAAGAAAGTTGGGAACTGCTACAGAGTTACTGACTTGTAATTTTGCTAAAGATGAGCGTTCATTAAAAGAAAAACGCCAACAAACATCGTCTATTATGAAAGAAAGACTATTCTTACACTAAAAAAGTGGCAAGTACAAAATTTCAGAATAAAGGGAAAGTACTTTAAAGTTAATAATTTTGAGTTTACGAAAATCTGCACCATCGTTGTTTTTCCCAAATTCTGCCAACTGTTGAAAACGAACAGAGTAAGAGTCTTGGAGTCCACAGACCTAGATTTGTATTTTGGGTCCTCCCGGGGCCTGGGGATTCTCTCCAGCATCCCTGCCCTCTCTGCCTCCGACAGACAGACAGACAGCTGAGATTGTGGTGGTTGGGTTGTGGCTTCTGGGGAGAGAGCCTTAGAGAATCCAGGAAGAGTTTGCGGCTCCCGGGATGGGTGTTTTTCTATATTGAAGCGGAGAATCTAATTCTGGCATTTCCCACCTCTGCCCCGGGTTTTCATCCGCACGCTGGGACCTTAGGCATGTCTCCTCCTACGCTGTCACTTGAAGGGTCTTCAGCTGTGAAAGCTCACGTGATGCTGATGGGTTAGGAATATTTTATTTTATTTCATTTTAATTTTTTTGAGAGACAGGGTTTCACTTTGTCGCCCAGGCTGGAGTGCAGTGACGTCGTCATAGCTCACTGCAGCCTTGAACTCCTGGGCTCAAGTGATCCTCCTGCCTCAGTCTCCCCATTAGCTGGGACTACCAGCTGTGTGCCACCATGCCAGGCATTTTCAATGGCCAAGTATTTTTGTGAAATGCAGTTTAACTTTTTCTTCTTGTGTCTGAGGATGGAGGGGTTGGGTACTGGCTGTGCTTCAGGGGTGGTGGTTCTTTAGGCCTCATTCCAGGAAGGCTGCCTGGAAGAGGAAGACTGTTGCACATGGCCAAGGAGTAGAGTGACCCAGAGAAAGGGGCTTGCATTTGTCCTGCCGAGCTGGGCAGCCTGCGATGAGGCAGAGGAGGTGAGAAGACATTATCAGGGTGAGGAACACTGAGGCCAGAGTCAGGGGTGTCTGGGGGACACCAGGCTTCAGCCTTATCTTTAGCAGTGAGGAAGCTGGCGATGAAGTCGTCCCCAAGGAATAGGAAGGCAGAGACCTTAAGTACCTGCGTGAACCAGGTGATGTGTTTTCCCTCCATCCGCACCTGACCTGGGCCGGCATCCTGACCACGTTTGTGGGCTCGGCCTCCCCCTCTGGCTGCGTCAGCGCAGGTGAGTTGTAGTTAACAGTCCTGAGCAATGAACATTGCCCATACATTATTTATCTTCTCTATAAGCATGTGAGGAAAAATTTAATATCCTTTTACTTTTTTTTTTTTTAATAAAGGAGGTACCAGAGGCCCAAGGTTTTATAGTTAATAAGCGACAGGGGCCGAGTGAGAACGCAGGGGTGTTTAGTTTCAAAGCCCACATTCCTAGGTGTACCTACCTGCTGCTCCGTTAGCTTGGGAGTCAGGAGACTTGGGATCTGGCCCTCCTGGGCTGGGTGACTTTGGGAGAACTGTTTGCTCATTTACCAAACTTACTTGAGGTCCCACTTGGTGCCAGGTGGTGTGGGAGGGCTGGGCGGGGTAGTTAGATTCCCTCCCTCCTGGGTGTGTGTCCAGCCAGGCGGCAGCCAGGGTGGTGGAGCCCAGTGTGGGGCCCTTACTTGCCATATCCAGGGGTGGGAGTCCCTGGGGGGGACCATGGAGATCTGTGACTTAGGCTGCATTGTAGCAAGAACCACCCAAGACCCACACTTCATGGTAGCCCTGGGTATTTCTCAGACTCCAGCAAGTCTTAGAAACAGTAGCTCCTTAGCGGTGTAATGTGATTGGGCCTCAGATGTTGCATCCATAAAATGCGTCTAGAGCAGGGAGTGGGCAGTGATGAAGCAGGCCGGACATGATCAGAAGGTGGTGAGGCCGTGAGAAACCAGGTGGGGCCAGGTGGGAGTGGGGCCTGGCGTGCCAGTCCCCCCATTTGGGAAGGAAGCAATTCAGGTGGTCATATGAAATGTCCCCGTTTTTCTAACTGTAACGGAGTAACTGGCCCTGCACCCAGCTGTGAGATTGAGAGGAGAGGCCGTCTTGCTTCGTCTTGGCAGCCACGGTGCCTGGTCCTGGTCCCGGTCCCCGTCCAGCACAGGGAGGTCGCTGAAGCTCATGAAAGAAGCCACGGCCCAGCTGGGTCATGGGTGTCTGTGAGGTGCCCCCGAGTTCTGTGACCTTTGGGTTTGTTCTTGTAGCAGCCGTAAAGGTGGATTGTGGGGATACCCTGTCAGTAGGTTTTGTGGGTCGCTGGCTTTCCCTCCATGACTGGATCTGTCCCTTGTCGCTTGGCCCGAATAGCCTCTGTTTATTGCCTTCATACTGTCAACGGCTCTGGCCTGGAAGCAGGAGGCAGATACCAGCCTCCCCAACCCAGTCTCTAGCCCGAGACACCTGCTCTCAAGCTCCCTGGGCTGTCGCGAGCGAGCCGACGTCGGGATACGGACAGGGCTGTGAACACTGTTATTGCCACTCCCGGTTCTTCCTGAGGGTCGCGTGTCAGTGATGAAGCAGATGTGAGCAGGGCTGGGGAGGGGCTGGACAGTGATTTTAAACCGGGGGGGAGCCTGCCTGACCCACCTGTGAGGCCCAGGCTCGGGAAGAAGCTTCTAGATCCCTCGAATGTCTGGGCATACAGATTCCCTGCCCTCCCACTTGCAGTAGCAACTCTCTTCTGTTTTTCTCTTTGCTCCCACATCCGGGTAACAGGTGTAAGTCAGGTGTGTCTGCCCTTCCACCTGTCGGGAGAGCAGGGAGCGTTCAGGGCTGGTAGATGCGCATGTACGTGGGCACCGTCCTTTCCCAGGGCCCTCGCGGTGGGTCGAGACAACCGCACATATCAACGGCAGTTGTGTGTATCGATGGAGCGCTGGCTGACCAGGTTCCCAACCAAGGAGGGAGTGGTCTCCCTCAGTTCATCCTGTCCCCAGGAGAGGGGACAATCTTAGAGCCAGGCCCTTGAACCCAGTGGTCCCAGGTCCCAGTCTTCTGTGCAGAGAGGGTGAAGGTGCTGGGGAAGGGTCCTGGGGGCTCGACGGTCACTGGCAACCACGGCACACCTGGCCGACAGAGCAGCCGCCTCTGAGACACACCAGAGGCCCAGGGAGCTAAGCACAGAGCGAGGTTCCATAAAGCAAAGGCTTGCTTTATTCCTGAGCTGGGCGGCGTTGGGCTTTTGGTGACGAGCTTTCCCTTGCTCTTCCCTGCGGATGGCCAGCTCTGTCCCACGCACTGTCGCCGGCAGGGAGGGCCAGCGGCTGAGTGTCCGGCACAGGCGCCAGCAGTGGCCTCGCAGCCTCTACGCCACCTTCCCAGGCGGTGGCTTTGCTCCCAGTGGCGGCGGCTGCCCGTGACTCAGGGCTGGCGTGTTTCAGCTCACTGGGGGCGAGGGCCTGGAACCACTCAGGCTCAAGGGGGTGTCAGGCTCTGTAATTTAACTCAGAGTGAAAGAATTAAGCACGCGGGCTGGAGAAGAGAGGACAGTGGCCCCAGGGCTGGGCTCGTTGAGGCTCAGGGTCTCAGGTCCCCGCTGCCTTGCCTGCGTCACCCCACCCCCCACCCTTGCTTTTGCTGTGAGTCTCTCTGCCTCTGTCTGTCCTTGTCTTTGCCTCCTTATTTCTCCCTGTATTTCTCTTTTTGCTGCCCCTACCTGTTTCCATGCCTGTCCCCTGGGACTCGCAAGCCTTTGATGCAGTGTAGAGGCTGAAAACGGAGCTGCTGTCCCCTGCCAGCTGTGACTTCATGCAGCAAGTGGCTTTCCTCCGTGTACCCTCAGTGTCAGCACCCGCGAATCGGGGTCGACTGTAACACTGCCTGTCCCCCAGCTCTGTGCTGTGTGGTCTGACAGGCGGGTGACACGTGTAGGTCTCCTGAGCACTTGTGGCGTGGCCAGCATGGACTGAGATGTGGCAGTGACGTGTGGAACAATTTCTCCAGCCTTCGCAGAGGCTGACTTCCTGGGTTCGAAATCCTGATGAGTGACTTCGTTTTCCTGTGCCTCAGTTTCCTCATCTGTAAATTGGGCTTGAATATAGTATGTACTTTTTAGGGCTTTTGTAGAGAATTAATGAGTTAAGGCCTGGAAAGCCCAGAGAACGCCCCTCCCCACAAGGCAGGCACCTCATTATCCTTGTTGTGACAACTGTGCCTGGCTCTGGGCTGGGAGCCTGGGCAGATGAACAGCGGCCCAGCTGTGGGAGAGAGAATGTGCAGGAGAGAGAGTCCCAGCCGCTCCTGGTCTGTGGGGCAGAGAGGTGGCAGAGGTGACATGGGGGTGCAGGTGACGCATGTCCCAGGAGACCACCTGGAAATGGGCCTGGGAGGAATTTGAAGACAGAAGGTGGATTCTGGCAGAGGAGAGTGTCTGGGTCCCCCAGTTCTGGCAAGATGTCGCTCCTTCACTGTGGCTCCGAGCCATCCTTTGTGACCCCACTTGAGATTGGCATGTGCTGGGATGACAGGAAAAGGCTCAGGCCAGGTGTGCAGGCTGGGAGACGGGCCTCCGGCCGCCTGGCCAGCATGCAGGTGGGGAAAAGGGGCTGCCTCTCTGGTGGCAGCTGCAGCCCAGTCCCAGGAGGAAGCTTTTTGTCATCAAGGCCCTAGAGGTGGGGCCTGGTCTACAGCTTCCCGCCCCCCAACTCAAGTTAGCCAGCGGCCTCTCAGGGCTGCCAGGCTGAGTCCTGTCGGCTGGCCGGGAGCCTTGGCTGTCCCTGAGCACCGTGGCTCCTGGCCCCAGGTGCTCTCTTGGCCCCCTGCACCCTCCTGCCTGCTGGCTCCCCTCGCTACAGCTCGATGAGAGAGGGGCCCCAGGGGGCCAGCGGCTCATCCTGTCTTTGCCCTCCCCGCCAGGTTGGATCCATGCGGTCTACACCCCTGTAGACTCTCTGGTGTTCGGTGGAAACATCCTGCACAGCTTCAACGTGCCCATGCAGCTGCGCATCTACGAGATCGAGGACAGAACACGGGTAAGGGGCTTCCTTCTCTCCTCTCTGCCCGGCGCTCGGGCGCGTGGAGTAGGTCACTCTGAAGCCCTCTGCAGGTCCCTCTCCCTCCCGCTCCCTGCGTCTAGCCTGCGGGGATGCCCGCAGGATCCCCACTTAGGGGCCCTGGAGTTTCTGTAAACCTCCTGGCCGGTGGCAGCTAAAACCCCCTTGTGGAAGAGGAAGTGTCTCTCGAGAAAGCCCTGAGGGAGCCCAGGGACCCTGCCTCCTCCTCCTCCTCACGTGAAGACAGGGGCGCGAGGGGTGGGGCAATCTTGGTGCCGTCGTGTGGAGGTTGGGTGTGCACTTGCAAAGAGGATCTGGCCTGGTCTGGGGTCAGGTCTCGGCCATGTGGTCTTCCGGGGACCCCGGATCTGACTGGGGAGGGCACCTGAGGAAGCCAGTGTCTGTGAGCCCCAGGTCCCGTCTCCGTGCTGGTCTCAGGGTCTGCTGGGGGACCCTGGCTCCCTGGGGCTGAGGCTGTCCTCTGCCCTTGGCAGTGACAGTAATGGTTTCTCAGACACAGAGTGTCCCCCACGCCATGTCCAAGGACGGAGGGCTGAGGCTGAGACACCTGACGCGTGCCCTCCACGCCGCAAGTTTCCCCTGAAAAGCAGTGGTGGCTTGGAGCTTAGCCCTCCTTTCCCATGCGGGGACTTGACCAGGTGTCCCCAGGCCCAAAACGGGGTCAGACACTGGAGGCCTGGGACAAAAAGGGCCCATTTCTTCTTCTTCTTCTTCCTCTTTACTTTTTTACATAGCTATTCAAATATTTGCTTTCTTTTTTTAAAACTAAGACATAATTCACATACCATAAAATTCACCATTTAAAGTGCACAATTCTGTGGTTCTTAGAGTATTTGCAAGGTCGTGCAACCATCACCACTAATTCCAGAACATTTTCATCAACCTAAAAGGAAACCCCGTACCCATGAGCAGTCACTCCCTATTTCCCTGTCCCCTCCTCCCTTGGGAACCCCCAATCTACTTTCTGTGTACGGATTTGCCTATTCTAGACATACGTTCTAAAATGCAGTCATATGACATGTGGCCTTTTGTGACTGGCTTCTTTCACTTAGCATGTTTTCAAGATCCATCCATGTTGTAGCATGTGTCAGTACCGCATTCCTTTTTATGGCTGAGTAATATTCCATCGTATGGATAGACCATGCCATTTCTTCTTGGGCTTTGCCTCAGAGATGGCGTTTTGCCCCAGCGAGGTCTTGCTGTGCCTGGACCCCGAGGAAACGTCTCGCACAGGCAACTGCTCTGCCCAGAGCCCCTGACCTTCCTGATCTTGTTTTCAGGCCTTGGTTTGCGTGGGATTGTATACGTGAGTGAAAGTCTTAGCGACTATGTGTGTATCTGAACCTCTTCACAGTCCTGGTGTTGAGGGACCTCGTTTGGGGGTTCCTGGAGAACTTGGAGCGGTAGTCAGTGGCCTGGTGCCTTGGGGGTGTGCACATCTGCAGATTGGCACGTTTGCTGCCTGGGATGCCCGGATCTGCAGAGACCTGGGTCTGGGCTGGGGCCCTGTGCAAGGCCCTTGTTTCGTGGACTTTCTTCCTTTACTTCTGTGTTGCCTACCGTCCCTGTCCCGCCAGGGCAGGCCAGCCCCGGGCCTGGTCTGAGGGATGCTGTCCCGTGACATTCAGGAGAAAGGCACCGTTTGGGCACAAGTGGTCATCTCACAGTCTGTGTCAAGTGCTGTCTGGGGCTCTGGCCAACTGTTCCTTGGAAAGAGGGTCTGGCCTGGTCTGAGGTCAGGATTTGGCCATGTGTCTTCCAGGGACTCTGGATCTGACTGGGGAGAGCGCCTGAGGAAGCCAGTGTTGCGAGGTCCTAAAGAATGGGCCAGTTTGTGCGTGGGCACGCGGGCAGGTGTGGGATGGAAAAGGAGCAATCTAGAGGGAGAAGCCGAGCCCGGGACTTTCACAGGCTATTCCTGAAAGCCAGAGTCAGGCTGGCATTTCTAAAGGCTTTGGCAACTTGCTGGGCAGCTGTCCTCCGCCCCGGAATCCAATTGTACAACTCAGTGGATTTGGGTCCTCTTGTTCTCTTAGGAGCCCAGCTCCCCTCCCCCACCCACACCAAGAGGCGGGAGGCAGGGTGACGAACGGAGCGGATCCCCGAGTGACCTACTGAGCTCGTGTGGGATATCGCATCCAGGTGGAGAACGGCAGGGTCCCCTCCCCCAAGGCCTGCTGTCCCTGTCCTCTGAGTGGGCACCCCATCTGGTTTCACCGAAGCAGGCTGGCAGCTGGGGGCTGGCGGGCTGGAACCAGCGGCAGTCTGTTTAATCTGCTTTGATTTCTGGTCTTTGGAGAGGGGCTTGGCCGCAAGGCCCAATTGTTTATGTCTTGGGAGCCAAGGCAGACAAAAGGCGCTGGGGAGAGAGCACTAGAAGCCAGATGAAATGCCAACGCTCCTTGTCAGCTCGCTACAGCTTAATTCCTTACATCCCCCAGAGCTCGCCTAAGAAGGTTATGGCCATTTAAAAATATGTAATAGTTTTTGAGAGTCCTAAAACATGGCTTTGCTTAGAAACCGAATGCAGGGGGTGGGACAGAGGAAACTGTCAGTCTCCAAGCTCTATGGTGTGGGTTTGTCTTGGAGAAAGAATTTGCCTTTGCGGCCCACCGTGGGGGGACCCCATCCAGAGTAGGGAACCCCAGGGTCCTCCTGGGTTTAGGAAGCTATGTCTTACTGTCACCATCTTCAGTTTTCTGGGCCAGATGATAGGTGACCTCATCATGCAGTGTCCCTGCCCATCAGGCAGCCGAACACATGCAAGAGTTGGGGACTGGTGGATTTCCATTTCCCCCCTTGCAGATGAAATCTCCCTCCTCCCCATTCTGAAGCCATGAAGAGTGATGGGAGAACTACACCCAAGTGGATATGTCACCTGTTTGCTATTTTAAGATAATGTCTCAACAATCACTACATAGTTTTAACTTCGGTTAGGTTGACAAGTGGTAGGGATGGTCCAAATGATCACTCATTAAACTGCCATCTCTCTCATATTTGTCTTTTTTCCCCGCTAATGGCTCTAGTGAAAGCAGCCTTCCCAGAAAAGGTAATGCCAGCACACCCCATTCCGTCCCGGCCAGTGAATCTATTTGGAAATTGCAAATAATTTACCCTACCTCTCCCCTTCCCCCTACCATTGGATTTTTTTTTTTCCCCATTGACTTTTTTTTTTTTTTTCCAGGAGAAAAACAAATTTTAGGACACTTCCACCCACCCTCCTATTTTACTTTTTCCAAGTCCTTGAGACCTGGGAGTTGCAGATGCACTGGGAAACCCTCTCTTCTCATCTCCTGCGGTCACTCAGCTCTGAGATGACTTGGGCCTCTGAGGCAGGGCTCAGGCCAGGTGCCACACAAACCAATGGGCCTTTGGAACTCAAAGTGAACCCTTGAGATCCTGACAGACTGATGTCCCTCCAGGCTGGGAGCATTGCATGCTTTCTGACTGCCTTGCCCTTTGTTTTGGATTGACATTGGTTAACAACTCGATTTGGTGAGGCTCCGAATTTGTCAACAAATAATGTTGAGCAATCGTGTGTTTAATGTTCCCAGGCATGTGGCTGAAACCTTTTGAAGGCGAAGGGTGGAAGGCGACAACCTGTTTGTAAGTCAATTCTTTGCAAATTTCGTTTCCTGCAGTCCTCTCTTGGAAAAAAAAAATTAAAAAAAATTTAAAAATTTTGAATTCCTTCATCAGCATTTGTTTTCACCCAGCTGGTTTCCCTTGGGTTCAGCAACAAAGAAGGGAAACTTATTTTCCCCTCCTGAAATACAGGCCCCTCATTTTTTTTTTTCTAATCTGGAAAGATTAACCGATGGCCATTGTGTCCGTCAATGGCAGGGTGGCTTGGATGGTGTCCGAAAATTTGAAAAGCCAAACCAACTTCAGAGCTTTACCAATCAAGACTAATGTCAGGAGATGAGAGCGAGAGTCTGTCTGTCCTCAGCCTGCAATTTGTTTCAAAATCGTTTGGCCCTTGTTAGGGGTGGGGCTGAGACCCCCCCCAAAACCCTTCTTCACAGGAAATCAAGGTCTGCTTCATGCTGGAGTCCCTCTTTTTTAAATTCCAGAGGGCATTGATCCATTAACTATGAAAAAAGATCAATACTATCCCAGCAATAAAACTGGGGTTCTCAGGAAAGTAGCTGGAGCCAAGGAAACCGCTAGATTATGATCCCAACGCCATGCATCCCCCAAGGAGCTTGAAAGCATGTGACGTCCATGATCTCATTGCAGAGCACACCACCCGCCAGCGGCAGGGAGATCAAATGGACCCAATGTGCAGATGGGAGGAATGAGGTCCTCAGATTGGGAACAGGGCCTCGAAACTGAAAACTGAGTTAGCAGGAGTGGGCGGGAGCTGAGTGAGACCTAGGTCTCTCAGAGATGGCCAAGTTGGGCCCTTTTCCAGGTGGGCATTTCGAGAAGGCAGGAAAATAGTATTTTAGGGCCAATGGAGAACCTAGATCTGCTTGTATTTGTCTTTGTCCCAGATGTAGAATGTCATTTGTTTATTGTCAGCAGAGAGACCAGGGCAGCTGGGTGGGAGAGTGTGCTTGCTTCGCATCCAAATCCCTGAGCTCCTGGAGGATCAGGGAAGGGAAGAGGGGTCTCTGGCCCTCGCAGAGACACCCTTGGTGAGAAGGCAGGAGAGCAGGCCAGGTGTGAGCGTGGACGTGGAAGACCCATTGTGTAGCCTCTGGAGGAGAGGGTGCCAGCGGTGGGAGTCAGGGAGCACCCTCCTGCCGTCCTTGTTCCTCCCTTGACTGCACAGGATACAGTTTCCGGAAGGCTCATCCTGCCAGGTCCATCAGTGGTGTTGCTTCCTTCCCATGTTTCGCTGCCATCCCATCTCTAGACCCCAAACTGCCACCCATCGGAATCCCCCTGGGGCCCAGACCTCTTTAGGGTTCTGATACACAGAGCTGTCTCCACCTTTTCTTTCTCCCCTGTAAGAAACCTCCCATGGGGGATCTCCATGTGGCCTCCGGCTCCAGACCCGATTGTGTCTCCCCCAGTGTCAGGATGGTCTCAGATCATACCTGGGACTTGTGTCCGAGGGAGCCCTTTGTGGCTGTACAGGCTGGGCAGTGCCAGGTGATGTGGGGTTGGAGCAGGAGGTGGAGCTCTGAGGCCCCGCCCCCAGGGAGAGGCCACACCCCCAATCCTCATTGGTTGGCCTGGCCCAGCCTCCCTCCCAGTGTGCAGGAGGATGTTCCTTAGCCTGTCTGCAAATGGGTAAGGTTTGGGGGTTGATTTCTGTTTTTCAAGGGGGTGGAAGGGACAGAAGAGTCTGCGAGAATTTTCAAGAATGATGAGCCCATGTCTGTTGTAGCTAGAATCAGGCAGTGGCTCCCATCTGCAGGTATGCACACCGTCTGCTCGCAGGTCAGGGGAGAACTCTGTTTCTGTGCATCTCACAGAAGCACCAAGTGGCCCCCATTCAACTTCCAGGGCATGCAGCTCAGGGACCTTTGAGATTACGCTCTCACATGGGCCGCGTCCTCCGCCTCATTTGTGCATGCTGCTGGCATCTTCCCCCTCCCAGCAACCCGCCCATTTTCCCTCCCACCATTTGTGCTCTTGCTAAGATGATGACAATGACCTCCACCCCCAGGGAGCCTCCCCCCACTTCTCTCCCTCCTTTCCCCTTCGCCCTCCAAAAACTGACCTCCGCCTGCCTGGGTCTTTGCTTTCAGGTGCAGCCCAAATTCCGTTACCCTTTCTACTATGAGATGTGCTGGTATGTCTTGGAGAGATACGTGTTCTGTGTGACCCAGCGCTCCCACCTCACTCAGGAGTACCAGAGAGAATCCATGCTTATTGGTGAGTGAGCGCAGGGAGCCTGCAGCCTCCGCTGCGCAGCTGGGGCAGAAATTGTGTTTTCAGCGGGCCCTGGAGAGACTCCCTGGGTTCAGGGGATTCTTTTCGAGCCCAGAGTACTGGGCAGCATCCTAGAGACCCCTTAGCAGGGAAGCCATTCTCGTCAGCTTCCCACTTTGAATATAGAGTTCAAGAAAATGAACTCGTGACCCCCAAAGAGCCATGTGTGTGGCCTCCAGCCTGTGACTTTACAGGGGCAGGGAAGGGCTGGTCCCAGGCTTGGCTGCTGAAACAGGATCACCCCGCCAGAGCAAAGAATCCTCGTGCTTTCGTTCCGCCGTGGTTGCCAGCTGATTCCCGCCCTACACGAAAGGTTGGGTTTTTGTCTATGTAGGAGCAGGCCTGGGAGATGCAGCCAGTCCCCAAACACCCAGGCTGCCTTTGAGCCCGCAGGAGGGGTGACCAGGGCCGGTGGTGCAGGCTTGAGGGAGCCGGAAGAGAGCATTTGTAGCCGCCGCTGCAGTGCCCTGCCCTACTGCCAGGACTTAAAGGGACATCGTCCCCCCAACATGGCTCTGTCCTTGAATCTCGCCTCACAAATGCCCGCCCTGAAGTTGCATCTGGCTGTGACAGCAAGCCCCGACCAGCAATCTAGAGAAAGAACACGATTCTTCCTGGCCGGATCTCTGAGCCGTTGTCGCCGAGGGCTTTTCCTGGATGTAGAGTCTGCTGTGTCTGAACCACAGCGTTTTTCATCCTGGGATACAAAGATGAGAGGAGTCTGTCTCCTGTAGGGTCTGCACGACTTTTCCTGCAGGATTTTTAGATTCTTCTCTTTAACCCCCTGTAGGAGGCCTCCTCCCTCCCTTCCCTGAAGTCTCATTCTTAGTGACTTTTAGGGGTTCCAGGCTGGGCATATGAGGGGGGACCAGTGTTTCTGCAGGGATCTTTGCCTTTGGGGTGTGTGGTGAGTCTCGTTCCCGTCAGATGATGCCATACTGAGGGGTTGGAAAGTACCAGAAGGCCACCACCTGCTCCTCTGGAGCTCCCAGCCTGGTGGGAGGGAAGGGAAATAATCCTGAAATAGCATGAGAGCCGCTGTGACTGCAGTAGCTACACGCTCTCCTGGGGACCAGAGGTTGGGAAGAGTGAAAGGATTTCTGAGTGTCAGTCGTCCCCAGGCCGGGAAACCAAAGGCTGGTTTTCTCACTTGGATGTTTAGGGCGGAAGAACATGTCCAATTCCATTCGCAGGCACACGAGGAGACCGCGAGCCAGTGCTTGGGTAATCAGTGCTCACTGTTTTTCGTTATATTTTCTTGCCACTGTTTTCCCACCGGCTCTTCCAGCCCATCTGCCAAGGAGAAGGGGAGATGTGAGGGAGACACCCTCTTTATCCAGTGCTACTCGTGTGCCAGGAACTGTGCTTGGCAATGCCGGCTTACTCCTCACCACAGCCTCCAGAGGACATTTGCTTTGCCTTATATTTTTATTTATTTATGTATTTAAAACATTTTTTTTTTTTGATTCAGGGTTTCAACCCTGTTACCCAGGCTGGAGTGCAGTGGTGTCATCATAGCTCACTACAACCTCAAACTCCTGGACTTGAGTGATTCTGTTGCCTCAGTCTTCCAAGTAGTTGGGACTATAGACCACCACGCCTGGCTAATTTCTTAATTTGTTGAAGAGACAGGGTCTCACTGTGTTGCCCGGGCTGGTCTCGAACTCCTGGCCTCAAGCGATCCTCCTGCCTTGGCCTCCCCAAAGTGCTAGGATTATAGGCGTGAACCACTGCATCTGGCGTGCCTTATGTTTATAAACAGCTCTACTGGGATATAGTTCACATACCATACAGTTCACCCATGTAAAGTGTACAATACAGTGGTTTTTAGAATGTTCACAGGGTTGTGCAACCATCACTGCAGTCAGTTTTAGGACATTTCCATTACCTTAAAAAGAAACCCTTTAGGGCCGGGCACGGTGGCTCACGCCCGTAATCCTAGCACTCTGGGAGGCCGAGGTGGGAGGATTGCTCGAGGTCAGGAGTTTGAGACCAGCCTGAGCAAGAGGGAGACCTCTTTTCTACTAAAAGTAGAAAGAAATTAACTGGACAACTAAAAAATTAGCCGGGCATGGTGGCGCATGCCTGTAGTCCCAGCTACTCGGGAGGCTAAGGCAGAAGGATCACTTGAGCCCAGGAGTTTGAGGTTGCTGTAAGCTAGGCTGACGCCACAGCACTCTACTCTGGGCAACAGAATGAGACTCTGTCTCAAAAAAAAAAAAAAAAAGAAAGAAAGAAAGAAACCCTTTAGCTTCTTTTGTCTTTTCTCCCCTGTCAACTAATCTATTTCCTGTCTGTATAGATTTCCCCCTGTTCTAGATATTTCACATAAATGGAATTATTATATATGTTCTTTTTGGCTTATTTTTAGACATTAAAAAATAAAGTGCCAGGTGTGTTCAGAGAGGTGAGGCAACCCGTGTGGGTACACACAGCATGGCTGGGATTTGAACCTCTGTCTGACTGAGCCGTCTTTCTAGGGGCTGAGAGGCATAGATCAGTAGGATCGTCAGAGAAGCTTGATCTCTGGAGTCAAGGGGAGGCAGGCTGAGTGGAGGTTCCAGAGACTTCCAGCAGGGAGTTGGGCATTCATCTTGGTCTTTCTTGTGACCCCTGCCCCCCCCAGATGCCCCGAGAAAGCCCAGCGTAGACGGCTTCTCATCCGATTCCTGGCTGGAGATGGAGGAGGAGTCATGTGAGCAGCAGCCCCAGGAGGAAGAGGAGGAGCAGGAGGAGGAGGAAGGGGAGGGTGCGGACAAGGCACCCAAGCCGCCTGCCGATGGCCCCGTCTCGCCCACCAGCACCCCCTCTGAGGACCTGGAGGCCTCCGGGAAGAAGCCCAAAGCACCTGCCATGCGGTTCCTCAAGAGGACTTTGTCTAATGAGTCGGAGGAGAGCATGAAGTCCACCGCGATGCCCATAGACTACCCCAAGACACCCACTGGCTCTCCTGCCACAGAGGTCGCTACCAAATGGACCCACCTCACTGAGTTTGAACTGAAGGGCCTGAAAGCTCTGGTGGAGAAACTTGAATCCCTCCCAGAGAACAAGAAGTGTGTCCCTGAGGGCATCGAGGACCCCCAGGCACTCCTGGAGGGCGTGAAGGTGGGCAGGGGTCGCGTCTGGGGCTGGGCAGCTGAGGAGGGCTGGGAAAGTGTTCTGTTCAAGGTCACGATGGCAGCATGGCGCAGGTCGGCTTGGTACAGACTGTTCTGCTGTTCTGGGTGTCTGTGCTGGGAGGGGGCCTCTGGGGGGGGGTCTCTGTCCGTGCAGAGGCCACCATTAAGAGCTGCAGGGGAACGTCATGGTGGAAACTGGCTTTGTGGTTAAGTTTTTTCTAGGACTTGTTGGAAACCGGAGCTCTGCCAGGCAGAAGGTGTGATGTGTGCGGCAATAGTGCTGTTGTTGAGTTTGGAGCAGACTCTTCCGTCTCTGTCGGGAAGACTTGCTGGTCTGGGCTGGTTTCCCTGGAACATGCGTCTGTTTCACACGAGCAGATCGCACTTCCCTGTGGTCCTCTCCCCGGCCAGCTAATGCGGGCACCTCGTAGCCACTTAAGATTCAGCCGTCTGCGTTACTACCTGCATTTAAATGATGAGGAAGTAGGCGCAGAGAAATTAAGGGACATGTCTGAGCTCACAGATCAGGTAGACGGTGGGGGTGGGATCAGGACTCAGGGTGACCGCAGAACTTCTGTGTGTACCGCTGCACAGATCTGCCTCTTGTTTCAGCGTTGGTGAGGGTCTTAGTGTGAGGCCTCGGAGGCATTTGGGCTTCCTTCTCCAATGTCTGATGCTTAAGTGACCCAGCTGCCTGCTTGGGGTTGGGTATTGAATTTAAGTTTCTTCTTTGATGGCTGCAAACTACCCAGGACTTGGTAGTTCATGTGTTCTTTTAGGGAACATTGTGTCACTCCTTGGGATATAGAAATATTAAGATTCCACCACCCCCAAGGGGCTTATTGGGTTATGGTGGTGGAGACCTGGGGCCCACATCGGGTAGCCTAACAGGTGCCACCAGTAGAGGGAGCCAGTGTACAAAATCATTAATCCAGGTGTACCTCACTTTATATATAGCAGGTATGTCCCCTCCAGATATGTGAAACTGAAATCTTATAAGTTAGGGGAAGTTGCTAGGTGAAAGAACTCTGTGATAATCCTAGAAAGCAAATCTTTACTTGATAATGGGTGTTTCATTGATTCTTGACTTTTTTGGAGGTTTCTGACCTCTTTTGAGAATTTTATGAAAATAATGGACTCCCCCAACCCCCTCAAATAAAATTTTACACATAAAATTTTACATGCAATGTTCCTGTTTAAGACCCAGCTTAAGACCCCCTAATCTTTTGGTGTAGATTTTTGTATATTAGGTTTCCTAAAGGAATCTTTAGAATTCTGTCATGTGGTTACATTTTTCTTCTAAGATCCTATAATGTGAAAACAGATATTTTCATCAATAATAAAATAATTAATAGTATCAGGGCCCCAAAATGTAAATGAGTTTAAAACACATTCATCTGAAGAGGAAATGTTGTTCCGTGCTTTTGGAAAGCCTTTTTTACTTTAAAAACCTCTTTGCATCTCTGATCTGTTTATGTGTAGTGTTCCTGGTTTCTGGTTGGTCAGATTTCTTTCTAGTGATGAAACTTGGTCCCTCCTGTCTGTGACCTTTGCCCACCTGATGGGCCTCCCAGGCTGGATTCATCCCGGACCCCTTGATGGTATGGAGGAGGCCTGAGCTGGGGCTTAGACAAAATGCAAGGAGTCCAGACCTCCCTGTTCCCTGCAAGGGGTTCAGTCGCAGCTCAATGACTATGTGCTGTTGTAGGTGTTTTCTGTGTACAAACTCATTTAAACCTCCCAACAACCCTCCGTGGTACTTACATTATCTCCATTTTACGATGATAAAATTGAGGGTCAGAGAGGTTCAGTAACTGGCCTAGGCTACACAGGCTGTTCAGTGGGGGCATCTGTCTGCCCACCCACGACCCCATACTGCTTTTTTGGTGGCTGTAAAGAACACGATTTTCTTCCTTTTCTAGAGGCCCTCTCAAATTTAGGGAGAAGATACTAAGGTGATTGCGTGGGCTTTCTTTACAGAACAAGCAACAGATCGATTCGGGCCTTGGACATAGTTGCAAGTCGGCAGCCCCGGGCCAAATCTAGCTTCTAGGCGTTGCATTTGACCTGAACGGTATTAAACATATTTTTGTAATTAGTTGCCAACATTAAAAAAGTCTGCAGCATCATATAAAATAACCTGGCTCTCCTGGCCAGTGTTCCTGACTGGTTATAATTGGCAGAAAGTGAGTAGCAGCTGACCCCGTATGCCCCAGTCCCCACTCCCTACTGCCACCCTGAGTGTCACTCGTCGGTTACCACTAGGTGTGCACATCTCTTATTCGTGTAACCTAGCCACTTAGCTCATTTATTGAAATTAACCTGTCTTTAGAAATATTTATGTTCTTGAGCCTTGTCTAAAGAGGCTCTTTTCAGGCTGAAGAGTTTGTACATTGGGTGGACAGACTTTCTTAGAGCCCCAGGAAGATTGGAACTTCTGCTAGCGTCTCTAAGTGGTATGTGGCCAAGTTCCTGTGTAGGGGAAGTGGGTCCCGTCATCTCTTCCGGAACAGGGGAGTTTCTGATTCTCCTGACAGGCCCTGGGCCCCTCATTATCCCTGGAGACCAGAAAAAATTTTTGAACCCAGGACTGGGAGTGGGATGGTGGGATGGTGCGAGTGTTGTCACAGAGGGTGGGCAGCCTTTTCTTCCCGGCTGCACACTCGGGTCCCTTTGTTCTCTCTTCTCAGCAGTTGGGGATTCTTTTGCATTGGCTGAGAAATAAAAACAGCTCAGGAATGTGGGTCTGAGACAGAATTCATAGCTGATGCCCACCTCCCTGGCTACTATTGAGGGGTTTATATTTCTGGCCAGTGTGGTTCCTTCCTGATGATCGACCAATTAAGATCTTTGGCTCGTGTTCCAAAATGATGGCCTCTCTCCTCTCCCCTTCTGTGGGACCTCAGAGACTGCTGCTCATGGTGGCTCAGCGTAACCAGAGCCCCTGGGCTTGAAGAAGTCCCCAATCCAACTCAGTCCCCAGATGGCTAGGTTTTGGCTTTTATTAAGATCTATTTTTTCTTCCATTTGTTATATATATATATATTTTATTGTGGTAAGATAGACATAACAGGCTGGGCACGGCACTGTAATCCCAGCACTTTGGGAGACCAGTTCAAGACCAGCCTGGACAATGTGGGCGAGACCCCATCTCTACAAAAAATTTTTAAAAATTATCCCGGTATGGTGGTGGGAGCCCAGAAGTTCAAGGCTGTGCAGTGAGTTATGATTGCACTACTGCATTCCAGCTTGGGCAACAGAGCAAGATCTTGTCTCTAAAAAAAAAAAAAAAAAAAAAAAAAAAAAAAAACATATGCATAACATAAAATTTACCCTTTTAACAATTTTAAAGTGTCCAGCTCAGTGACATTAAGTATATTCACAGTGTTGTGCAACCACCACCTCTAACTCATTCCAAAACCTTTTCATTGGCCGGGCACGGTGGCTCACGCCTGTAATCCTAGCACTCTGGGAGGCTGAGGCGGGTGGATCGCTCAAGGTCAGGAGTTTGAGACCAGCCTGAGCAAGAGTGAGACCCCCGTCTCTACTAAAAATAGAAAGAAATTATTTGGACAACTAAAAATCTATATAGAAAAAATTAGCCAGGCATGGTGGAACATGTCTGTAGTCCCAGCTACTTGGGAGGCTGAGGCTGAGGCAGTAGGATTGCTTGAGCCCAGGAGTTTGAGGTTGCTGTGAGCTAGGCTTACGCCACGGCACTCACTCTAGCCAGGGCAACAGAGTGAGACTCTGTCTCAAAAAAAAAAAAAAAACACCTTTTCATCACTGCAAACAGATTCCTGTACCTATTAGCAGTCACTTCCTATTTCCTCCTCCCCCCAGTCTTCTTTCTGTCTTTATGGATTTACCTGTTTTGGATATTTCATTGTAATATAGTTTTGTATCCTGACATTTGCTTTTTAAAAACTATCTTTATCAAAGTTTTCAGTGTAACAGTGTTATATGATTAATGTAAAAAAATTAAACATTATAGACCAGAGGATAGAAAACATCCCCCCTCCTCAATTCTCGTGCCCTGTAGCTAACTGCTGTTAACCATCTAGTGTATGCACTTCTAGAGCTTTCCTCTCTTCCCCATGCGTATAAACATATATTCATAATTTTTAAAAATTAGATCATTCTGCTCTGTAACTTGCTTTTCTCTTTTAAAGCTTTCTTTTTTGTGTTTGTACCCTTAAGTCTATTTTACTCTTTTTCGTGGGCAGAACTTTTGAAAGTTGAGTTTGTCCTTTCTGCCATGCTGATGAGAGTGACTTGCCTTGAGGGGTATGGATTTAGATTCAGACTGAAATGACCATCTTGTTTAATTTGGTTTGTGAAAGGAAAGGGAGATTCCAGCATCTTATGAAAGTCTAAGAAAGCCATTCCCTTGCCCATCTTTGTGAAAACCTCCAGGGAGTTGGCACTGAGGTGTCTTCAGTGATGCTCCCTTTTTTTTTTTTTTGAGATAGACTCTTGCTCTGTTGTCCCAGCTGAAGTGCAGTGGCGTCATCATAGCTCATAGCAACCCCAAACTCCTGGGCTGAAGCGATCCTCCTGCCTCAGCCTCCTGAGCAGCTGGGACTATAGGCACGTGCCACCACGACTGGCTAATTTTTCTACTTTTAGTAGAGATGGGGGTCTTGCGCTTGCTCAGGCTGGTCTCGAATTCCTGAGCTCGAGCAATCCTCCTGCCTCGTTCTCCCAGAGTGCTAGGATTACAGGCGTGAGCCGCTGTGCCCGGCCTAGTGACCCCCTTCTTTAAAGACACTTGTTCTCGGGCGGTGGCTCACGCCTGTAATCCTAACACTCTGGGAGGCTGAGGCGGGTGGATCGCTCAAGGTCAGGAGTTCCAGACCAGCCTGAGCAAGAGCGAGATCCCGTCTCTCCTAAAAATAGAAAGAAATTAGCTGGACAACTAAAAATATATATATAGAAAAAATTATCCAGGCATGGTGGCAGATGTCTGTAGTCCCAGCTACTCGGGAGGCTGAGGCAGTAGGATCGCTTGAGCCTGGGAGTTTGAGGTTGCTGTGAGCTAGGCTGAAGCCACGGCACTCTAGCCAGGGCAACAGAGTGAGACTCTATCTCAAAAAAAATAAATAAATAAAATAAAGACACTTATTCTGATGGACGTGCCGGGATATTGGCCTGTGTGAAGTGGGAAGAACAAGAAGTCAGGACACAGCGACTCTTGGGTTCATGCTTGGTTTCTGCTTTAGCTATTTGCTCTGTGGCCTTGGGCAAGCCACTTCACCTTTCTGTTTACTTGTATGTAAAATAAGGATACTGGACGAGATGTGCTTTGTTCTTCTGGGGGCCAGATTCTGTGATTCCTTGGCCTTTTTTTTTTTAGATCGGGAGGGTCTTGCTATGTTGCCCAGGCTGCCTCTGCCTCCTGAATAGCTGGGACTATAGGCGTGCGCCACCATGCCCAGCTCCCTTGTCCATTCTGAATTGTTTAGCCTTCAGTGAAACCTGAATGACCCCACTGTAAAATGGGCGTAACACAACAGGGACCTATGCCATTGAATTATTTTGAGGAACAATGAAGTAATGAACATAAAGCACCTGGCAGGCCCCCGGAGGAGAGCGAGCGACTCTTGGGCAGCAGTTGAAGGTGAGCCAGACTGGCTTTGGCCAACTCCCTACCCTTCCCCATGCTCCTTCCCTCCTCCCACTTCTCTCCCTTTCCATGGGGCCTCATCCCTCCCTCAGGTGAAAGGTTGCCATCTGTATTAGTTTCCTAGGGCTGACATAACAGTACCTCCACGTCTGTGGCTTAGACCACAGAAAATTATCCCCTCACTTGTGGAGGTGAGGAGTCTGCAGTCAAGGTGTGGGCAGGGCCAAGCTCCCTCCGCGGGCTGGCGGGGAGATTCCTTCCTTGCCTCCGCCACCGCCTGGCGTTTGCTGGTGGTCCTTGGTTTATGGCCGCAGCTCTCCAATCTCCGCCTCTTTGTCACGTAGTAGTTTTCTCTGCGTTGTCAGCACTGACAACAGTCATTGGATTAGGGCCCACCCTAATCCAGCGTGACCTCATCTTTACTTGATTAAATCTGCAAAGATTTCATGATCATTCTGAGAAACACATGAATTTAGGGGCACGCCGTTCAACACGGTGCATCATCTTTCGCCTCTTTCCTCTTGGATTGGCAACCATTAATCAGTGGACTGAGTAATTCACAATAAGATGGGAGTCGTCCTGCATGCTCTCCCCTCTAGAAGAATCTATGCTTTCAGCTAGAACTCAGAGAGAGCTGTGGCTTCTGATGAGCAGGTAGGAGGGCGTGTGGGCTATTTAGGGGCAGGTCTAGTCCTCAAATTGTTTTATTTCTTTTTAAATAGAGACAGCGTCTGGCTCTTGCTCAGGCTGGTCTTGACCTCCCAGAGTGCTAGGATTACAGGTGCGAGCCACTGCCCTGGCCCTCAAATTGATCGTTAATGACTTGAAAATAGCTAGGTGTTTCGCAAGACTGTGAAGGGCTCAGGCCTGAGTGGGCAGAAACCACTGAGGCTGGAGGTGGGTGGGTCTTTGTCAGATACCACTTTGCAAGGCGATTCTGTACCTGCCCTCCTGAGTGGACTGCAGGCCGAATCTTCGTTAATTGGGTAAGACCATGCTCTCCGATCGCACACTCCCGTCTGCCAGAGTGTCAGCTTGGAGTGGAAATACCAGCTCAGTACAGACAACGCCTTTCTCATTGTGTGGAATTATGGGATCACATGGGAATCATGGGACTGCTTGGTCTATGGGGCCGCATGGAATTATGGGACTGCTTGGAATGTGGAACTGCATGGGATTTTGGGATTGCAGGAGTTGCGGGGCTGGAAGAGACAGGTACCGTTGCTTTTGTTATCTTTTTTTCACATCAAAATGGAGATCAATTCTATTGTTCTTGCATCAAACCCCAAATATAATAGGAAAGAAAATCATCTTAAATTGAAGAGTACATTATCTAAACAGGTGTTATATTTTAAGACTGAATGTTCTGGAGTCAGACCGAATCCCTTGCGCCATCCGTTAGCCAGCTGAATGCCTGGGGAACACGGTCCGATGCGAGTAGTAAGAATATCTACGTCATGGTCATGAGGACTCAGGGAGGTGACATGCGTTAAGCCTCAGCAGAGCCTGTAAGTGCTCAGTAAACTGGAGCGGATATTGTTACTGTCGTTATTTCAGACACTGTGGAATGAAAACAGTCCGGTTTAGGGTCAAGCGGCAGAGCTTGTGAAACCCATGACCCTGGAAGGTGTGCACAGCTTTTCTCTCTTGGGGCCGTCACTTCTCGGCCCTGGAACACACCTGCTCATTGAAGCAACTGCCCTCCGCCATCTTGCTGATGAGCAGAGCAGTGAGGTGGAGAGCCCAGACCTCCAGCGCCGTTAGCTTTTTAAAATCATCACACCCCCACCTGCTTCAGAGGAGCCGAACGGAGGGAAGCCAGTAGCAGGCCTGCAGCCTGTCACACCCTGAAGATAACCCAGAGCACAGAACACAGGGCAGCCGGGTCGAGGCCAGCCAGGGCAGACAGACCTCCGACAGGTACTGAGACTCTCCCGCTAGGGCCAGGTGTAATGCCCAGCCCTGTGCTTGGCATTGTTGTTGGGCAGTGAGGGGAGAAACGGTTGATACACGGATGAATGCGAAAGGCCTCTGGCCTAAGGAGCTCCCAGTGTGACAACAGAACAAGCCATGTATGCCGTGTGTCCCCTGCCTGTACCACCTCAGGTGAACACAGGAGTTCAGCAGAGAGAGGGGCGGGGAGCTCAGTTTCAGACATTCAGGCAAACCCAATCACGAACAGTGAGTAGGTTGATACATGGCACGTGGGGCTTTTTTTTGACCCCTGAACCACATTTATTATCCCTACTATTCAGCTAAATCAACTTTTAAACTTCCTTTCCAACTAAATAAACTTTTCTCTGCTTCGAACTTCCTAAATGGACGAGTTCTGCAGACTCCAGCGGGGGGCGGTGTAGCCCATCAGGAAGTCAGGTGTGGGCCAACAGGGCATCAGCAAACACACGTGCGTTAGGATACTTGCCGCAGCCTGGCAAGGTGGAGACTGTTAAGTGTCCATTATTGTCGGTAGGGAAACTGAGACCGAGAGAGATGTGGTGACTTGCCTAAAGCGACATAGCTAATAACCTTTTAGCCACGATGCACTATGGCAAAGGCCATGTGTTAAGTTTCCTGTGACTGCTGTAGCACATCGCCACAACCGGGTGGTTTAAAACAATAAATTTATTCTGTAACAGTCCTGGGGGCCAGAAGTCTGAAATCGAAGTGTCGCAAGGCTGTGCTCCCTCTGAAGGGTTTAGGACAGAGTCCTTCCCTGCCTCCTCCGGTTTTTGGCAGCTCCTGGCAGCACCTGGTATTCCTTGGCTTGTGGCCACGTCGCTCCAGTCTCTTGCCTTCATCTTCCTGTGGACTCCTTTGTGTCTCTGTCCAAATCTCCCTCTGCTTTCTCTTATAAAGACACTAGTCATGGCCTACCCTAAATTCAGGATTATTTCATCTTGAGATTCTTAACATTTGCAAAGACGCTTTTCCACGTAAGGCCACATTCACAGGGACTGAGGGTTAAGACTTGAATGTAATCTTTTTGGGGGACACAACTGAACCTACCACAGATGGGTTTTTACAGGCAGGCACAGATGGTTGGGCTGGGATGGAGGGAGGGGACTTGAGAGACCCAAGGTGCACTGACGCCTGGCGGGGGTCCTTACCCATAGCAAGGGGCGACCCCTGAGACTCACCGGGTTCCCTGGAGCCGCAGTGTGAGCTGCTCCATGCTGGGTCTCCCTTTCAGGAGCTGCGGTTGGTGATTGTTCCCTGATGCCTGCCTCTGCCTTATTTTCACAGTGGTGGTATTTTTAGTCACAGCATAGATGGAGTTTCTAATTATTAACGCCCCACCCTGGGGAGCAGTGGGACCTGAATCCATTGTTAACTAATTAAACTACTTGAGAGAAGTTGGCGTGCGGGGAGCCAAGGCCCAGCCATTGTTGTCCCTGGTTATCTTGTTAGGTCAAACGCGGGACACTCTCCGGCAGAAAGGGTGCTGTGGCCCCGTGTTTCTTTTAGGAAGCGTGCCCTGGGCTTTGCCAGACGGAAGCCTTTGTAGGGCGAAACCCTCAGGGGGCTGAGCTGGTGCGGGCACCCGGCCTTCCTTATATGTGTGCTTCCAGGAGCCCCGGGGAGTGTATAAATTCAGGCAGTGCCTAGGGGAACCGGTGACATGCTTCCCTCCAGCGCGATCTGTTTCTCAGAGACAAAATCTCCAATTAGAATAATCTCCGTTTCCTGAAGCCTGTCACATACAAATGAAAATTCTTCCCCGAGGGTCAGAGCCCAGGGCGTCCCCTGGTGGCCACAGAGGGCCACACACAGAGCAGAACTCCGAAGTATGTGAGATCCGGGACTCAGAGGACTTGGCTAAACTTTTTTTTTTTCATTTTTAAAAAAATAATTGAATAACTTAAAATTTTATTTATCGGCCGGGCACGGTGGCTCACGCCTGTAATCCTAGCACTCTGGGAGGCCGAGGCGGGCGGATCGTTCTGAGCTCGGGAGTTCAAGACCAGCCTGAGCAAGAGCGAGACCCCGTCTCTACCAAAAATAGAAAGAAATTAATTGGACAGCTAAAAATATATATAGAAAAAAATTAGCCGGGCATGGTGGCACATGCCTGTAGTCCCAGCTACTTGGGAGGCTGAGACAGTAGGATTGCTTGAGCCCAGGAGTTTGAGGTTGCTGTGAGCTAGGCTGACACCACTGGCACTCACCCCAGGCAAGAGAGTGAGACTCTGTCTCAAAAAAAAAAAAAAAAATTTTTATTTATCATTGTTAATTTATTAAGACTAGTACTGACAACCCCAGTAATAGCTGTTTGTAATCAGACATTCCTCTAGAGAGGCCTCCACCCCAGTGCTTGTGAGCTACAGACTCCAGCTCTGAAACTGAAATGACAAGAAATCTCGAGACAATTCAGAAGCAGAAACTCCAGCAAAGACCAATGGGTATTATTTTCAGTCATATGTAGAGCCCGGTTTGCAGACTGATGGCTCATGGGCCAAACCAGCGCACAAATGTGTTGGGCTCACAGTGGTTTTTTTAAAAAAAAAAGTTTCAATAAGTTGCCAACATTTATAAATGCAGACATTTCAAATAAAACTCTGGATCTTTGACTTCTTCTGAAAAATCGGTGATCTCGTGGGGCTTTCATTCCTGCAGGAGGTTAATAAATTGGTACTGAGTGGCATTTGCATCTTTAAATGGGGCATGTGTTCTCCAGTTTGCCACAGGCCTCACCACTCCCTATTGCCCTAGTCTATTTACGTCTTTCATGTTACTACCTGGTTCCTGGAGGTGTTTGAGTTTGTCACCCCCAGCCTAGAGTTCGGGATTGGGCCAAGCGGGCAGAAAGTCCTGTGGGACATATGAGGGGGAATCGAAAGGCTTTGGCTAAACATGGAAGGAACATCTTTCTGAAAAACCCTTTTTTCTTTAATGAACTTTTAGGGGGAAGGGAAAATATTATTATTATTATTATTTTTTTTTTTTTTGAGACAGAGTCTCACTCTCTTGCCTGGGGCGAGTGCCGTGGCATCAGCCTAGCTCACAGCAACCTCAAACTCCTGGGCTCAAGCAATCCTACTGTCTCAGCCTCCCGAGTAGCTGGGACTATAGGCGTGTGCCACCATGCCCGGCTAATTTTTTCTATATATATATTTTTAACTGTCCAATTAATTTCTTTCTATTTTTGGTAGAGACGGGGTCTCGCTCTTGCTCAGGCTGGTCATGAACTCCCGAGCTCAGGACGATCCGCCCGCCTCGGCCTCCCAGAGTGCTAGGATTACAGGCGTGAGCCACCGCGCCCGGCCGAAAATATTATTATTAAAAAAAACAAATACTGATATATGTTGGGGAGGGTTTGAAATTCATAAGGATTATTAAGAGAAACCATAAAATGAGAGATTACCCCACTTGCTCTCCCCTTTTTAAAAAGTGTGATACAATATGTATAACATAAAATTGACCATTTTAACCATCTTTAGGTGTACAGTTCAGTGGCATTCAGGACATTCACATTTTTGTGCAACCATCACCACCATCCATCCCCAGAACTTTTTCATCTTGCAAAACCAAAATTCTATCCCCATTAAACACCAGCTCCCCATTCTGCATCCTCCACAGCCCCTGGCACCCACCATTCTACGATTTGCTCTAGGTGCTGCATGTAAGTAGAATCATACAGCTTTTGTTCTTTTGTGCTTGGCTTATTTCATTTACCATATTGTCCTCAAGGTTCATCCATATTGTAGCATATGTCAGAATTCCCTTTTTTCAGGCAGAGTGATATTCTGTTGTATGAATAGACCACATTTTGTTTACCATTCATCTGTCAACAGGCTCTTGGGTTGCTTCCACCTTTTGGCTATTGTGAGTAATGCTGCTATGAACACGGGCCTCCCCTTTTTTTGAGATAAACTGAATGCTGTCACGATGAGAGCACAGACTTAGGAGTTGGCTTGATGAGGATTCAGCCTGGCCTCCATCCCTTGCTAGCTGTGTGGTGTTGGACAGTTCCCTTCATCCTAAACCCTGGTTTCTTCATCTGTGCCATGGATAAGATAATCATCATGTCACAGGTGTTAAGAGGGTTGAATGAGAGTGGATATGAAATATTTATTACAGTGCCCTGCACAGAACAAGCACCAGCACGTCTTACTGTCTTACATTCATTCAGCCTTTTTTTTTTTTTTGAGATGGGGTCTTGCTATGTTGCCCAGACTGGACTTGAACTCGTAGGCTCAAGTGATCCTTCTGCCTCAGCTTCCCAAGTAGCTGGGACTACAGGCTTGAGCCACCACACTTGGCTTTGGTAGCCTTTCTTATCTCCCATATGAAGTCCAGACCTTAGTGAATCGTGTTCATTCTTGGTTCCTTTCTGTTCTATTTCTTTTTAAATATGTTGCATACATGTTAGAGAAATTGGTGACCTAAGAATCCCATTTTGCTTTATTGTGCTGTTATTGTCAGATTATCATTTTTTACTTACCGACTTTATTTTTTAGAATAGTTTTAGATTTATAGAAAAATTCAGTAGATGATACTGGGAGTTCCCATATACAACCCCCATACCTAGTTTTCCCCGATTACTGACATCTTACATTAGGATAGTACATTTGTTACAATTCATGAATCAATGTAGACACATGATTATTGTAACTGAAGTCTATGGGCTTATTCAGATTCCCACAGTTTTTACCTAATGTCCTTTTTCTGCTTCAGGATCCCACCCAGGACACCATGTTACATTTAGTCTCCTTAGACTGCTCTTGGCTGTCACAATTTCTCAGACCTCCGTTATTTTTGGTGACCCTGACAGTTTCGAGGAGTACTGGTCAGTTATTTTGTAGAATGTCCCTCTTTGGCGATTTATGGCTTTTTGTTTTTTTAAATTTTATTTACTGGAAGCTTACTGTAAGTTAGTCATTGTGTGAGGCATTGGGGATATGGCAGTGAGTCAAGATATTTTATAAATAGCATTTGTAAGTTTTTTTTTTTTTTTAGATAGGGTCTTGCTGTGTTGCCCAGGCTGGTCTAGAATTCCTAGGTTTAGGCAATCCTGCCTCGGCCTCCCCAGAAGTTGAGATTACCACGTCCAGCTGATAAATAGCATTTATAAATCACTGACATAGGCTGTGGGACTTTGAGAAAGCTGTATGTGCTGGGGCTGGGATTCGAACCCAGGCAGCCAGTCCTGGAGCCAACACCCTTGACTACTGTGCTGTTGCTGCCTCCCGTGTGGAGAGGAGGGATTTCTTCAGGCTGGTGTGAAGTAATAGACACATCTTGAAAAATCAGGCAACCAAATGATGATCAGGAAAGTAGGACGATAAGTAGAGCAAATTAGAAGTGAAATGGAGTCATTTCTGGTGAAGTGGATTAGGGAAAGTGAGTTAAAATAATCTTCACCTACATTTATCTTCTGAGCTCCTCTGCTCTTCCTGTGAAGTCTGTCTGTGTGATTTACTCTGTTCTTGAATGTCCCTGAAAGAGTATTTTTATACAATCCAAAAATTCATGATTGAGGTTCAGAATAGGCCAGTGACAGGTCGGTGTCCTTAAACACATTTTTTTGTGGCATGCTGTGGATGTAGCCAAGAAAAACTCTGTCTGATGTGGTCATGGGGTAGAAGGTCTAGTGCCAGAGAGCGGGGTTCAGGGGCCCTGCCCTCCCTAGTCTGGGGCAGCATTCAGGTCCTTTGAGCCTTTTTGAGCTTTGTTGCCTCACTTGTATGTTAGATAATTCCTTGGAGTAGCATCTTACACCTGGATGAGATTCTAATGTCCAGCCACACACAAGGCCAAAATCTGGTAGAGTCAGAATTACCCTTGAGGAACCTTCAGACTGCTCACAGAGCAACGAACATGATGTGCCATGTGGGAGAACCCCACCCAGCCTGTCGGTATGTCCAGCACAATTTTTCGGCCAGCATTTGGCCAGATGACTCCATCCTTGGTCAAACCAGATCACGTATCGACTTGTGTTTAGGACCCATGTTGCAAAGAACAATTATGTGTCTTTACACACCAAGATTAGGATACGTGAGGTCCGCCGACTTAGAGGACAGAGTCAGGGCTCTTTAAAGGTGTCCAGATCTCACAGTTGGTTTTGTTTATTTGTTTTCCTAAGTACATAGTCGAATTTGTGTACGTTGGAGGATCTGTGGTGCCACTACCCAGCCCTCCCAGGGAACTTGGTAAGAGTTAAACGAAATGTGTGCACGAGAGCCTGTGATGCTCAGGACGAGTGCTTGGTATCGTAAGTGTGATCGTGGATGCTAAATGCATGGAAGTCACAGGGAGGTATGTGATTTTCATTTTTAAAAAAATTTTCAGAGAGGGGGATATTGTGTGTTTTGCAGACCCCAGAGGACCCTGGTTTCTATCGAATGTGTGGGGGGTGATGAAGTAGTGGGCAGGCTTTGACTTTGTGGAGAGCGCTCATTTTGCTGGATTACCAAGCCCCCTTCGGAGACCTCCCCTTCACCTGGGCTAATATGGCTCCTTTGTTTGGCCACAGAACGTCCTGAAGGAGCATGCGGATGATGACCCCAGTCTGGCCATCACTGGGGTCCCCGTGGTCACTTGGCCAAAGAAGACTCCAAAGGTAAGACACAGACTGCCCATAGCTGGGAGACGGCCTCCCACTGCCTCTCACACCTCCTGTAGGATGAATGTCGGTAGCTTTTTGGGCAGGGGGGCTCCTGGGAGAGGGCATCCCAGTTAAGGCGAATGATTTTGGTGATTCGTTCATTGCAAGTTTTTTTTTCGAAAGGGATCATTTTACCAGGCTGCGGAAACTGCAAGCAGTGCCCCCTGGTGGTCACTCGGAAAGTTGTGGGGCGCCGATGCCCCACCTTTCCCTTCGTTCTCTCCTTCCCTCGCGCTCCTGTTCTTTCCTTCCTTTCTTCCTTGTCCTCCAGCTGCTTCTCGGGCTGGTCTCCCCTCTTTTGAAAGCAGCTTTCTTCTCTTTGTAAAACTGATCGATGCTCAGCATAAAAATGTCTAATCAAACAGGAAAAGTCAAAGACACTAGGAAGAATAGTAATAGTTTTATCACTGAGGGCTCAAGGAGCAGGTTGCTGCTGCCTGGTCTTCCACGTCGCTGATCTTATGCAGACTCCAACCCCCCTGTGGCGGGGGGACAGTTGTGACTCTCTCTCATTTTACAGATGAGGAAACTGAGGCTTACAAAGGTGAAGTCATTGTTAGGACAGAGCCAAGTACTCAGTTTTGGTTGGTTTGACAGCAAAGACCAGACTCAGCAAGCACCCCCCTCAGAGTCCGCCGCCCAGAGGGAACAGCGACATTCTGGTGCGCATCCTCCCAAAGGCCGGGCTAGGCGGGATATGCACGCGTCAGTCCACCTCTCTGCTGTCCGTCTGTCTACGCTCAGCTTCCACTTTCTCGGGCAAGTTACGTAAGCTTCCTGGACCTCACTTTCCTCATTTGTAGAAAGGGTTTTATACCAGCACTTCCTTCAGGTGGTCGTCAGGACCGAAGAAGCTGATGCTAACACACGCAAAGCCCTCAGGACAAGGTGGTTAGCACTCCTCAATGTCAGTTGCTACTTAAGCAGCCCCTGGGGTATTTTGCTAATTTCTGATTTTTTTTGCTATCATACAGAAAACACTGAGAGGAAAATTCTAGATCTGCACTGTCTAAAATGGTACTGGCCACATGTAGCTATCGAGCCTAACCCAGACTGAGATGTGCTGTAAGTGTAAAATGTCCAATAGATTTCAAAGACTTAGTACAAGAAAAGTGAAAAACCTCATTAGTTAATTTTTTTAATACAGATTGCATGTCAAAATTACTGTTGCCAGATTTTAAAAAGGATACCCAGTTAAATGTGAGTTTTAGATAAACAACAAATAGTTTCTTTTGGTATGAGTATATGTCAAATATTTCATGAGATGTATTTATGCTCAAAAGAATTATTCATTGTTCAGCAGAAATTTCATCAGGTGCCCTGTATCTTTTTTAGACAGGGTCTCATTATGCTGTCCTGGCTAGAGTGCAGAGGCATCATCATAGCTCACTGCAGCTTCCAACTCCTGGGCTCAAGTGATCCTCCTGCCTCAGCCTCCCCAGTAGCTGGGACCACAGGCATGTGTCACTGTGCTTCGCTAATTTTTTTACTTTTTATAGAGATGGGGTGTCGCTGTGTTGCTTGGGCTGGTCTCAAACTCCTGGCCTCAAGCAATCCTCCCACCTCAGCCTCTCTAAGTGTTAGGATTCCAGACATGAGCCACCGTACCTGGCCAATGCTCTATATTTTTACTTGCTACATTGGGCAACCTTAGTTGAAATGATAATATTTTTGATATATAAGCAAAATGGACTATTAAGATTAATTTCACTGCTTCTTTTTACCTTTTTAAATGTGGCTACAAAATAATTCCAAAGTATATATGCGGCGCACCTTATATTTCCATTGGGCAGTGCTGTTCTAGATTCTTTTCACTTTTGTGTGATTATCTCCTCAGGGTACATTCCTAAATGTGGACTTGCTGGGGGGAAAAGGGCATCCCTTTCTTGTGGGAATGAAATTCTCTTAGAAGCTTGGCAGGAACGTAGGTGGCGATAGCGAAAAAGGATTCCCCTCTGTGGGTTCTGCCTTTCCTTCCCCAGTCGGCAAAGTGTGCGGGGTGTTAAAGATGCTCTTCCCCTCCGTGTGCAGTAGCTGCGCAAGTGCTGTTTATCAAACCGCAGACTCTGCTTGCAGAGGTAGCTCCCGGAGACACCCCAGCCAGCCCCGGGCCTCCCCGAACCTGACGAGGAAAGTGGTGAGGCTTCGCCCCCCAGCCCGCTTCCCTCCGCTGAGGCATTGCTCCAGGGGAAGGAGTAGGGTTCACAGAACACTGGCTTTTGGACAGACAAACTTGGCACTGCCCACTGTGACCTCAGAGTTCGTGGAGAGGCCCGCATGATCCTCTGACGGGGAAATCACGTCAGGTCGACAGATATGCCCTGACTTCTGAGCCCGAGCTCTAGCCCACCCTCCGAAGGGTTTATAGGCACGGTTTAAAAGAAAACCAAAACTCTGTTCCATTTCCTCTGAAGGCCTAGAAACAGGAAGGTGGCTTCTAGGGGGAGTAGACTTTATCTAAGACTCCTGCAGAGGATGGGTTTATAAACGCTGGTGTGCACACAGTTCAGCATGGCTGGTATTGTCGTGCTGGCGGGAGAGGGTAGTGGGGAGGGAGGAGTCAGAACAGGTGACATTTAACGACACTTACAGGCTATGAGTCTAAAGAAACCTCATCAATGGTCAGTCCCCTCTCCCCTAAGCTTCCTCTTCCTCCCACCAGCCCCTGGCAACTACTCATCTACTTTCCGTCTCTGTGGATTGGCCTATTGTGACATGTCATATAAATGGAATCAGACACTATGCAGCCTTTTGTATCTGACTTCTTTCACTTAGCTTGATGTTTTCAAGGTTTACCCAGGTTGTAGCACGTGTCAGTGCTTCATTCTTTTATACGGCTGAGTAACATTCTGTCGTGTGGATAGACCACATTTTGTTCATCCATTCCTCTGTTGAGGGACAATTGGATTGTTTCTACCTCTTGGCTATTGTGAATAATGATACTGTGAACATTCGTGTACAGGATTTTATGTGGACATATGTTTTAATTTCTCTTGAGTACATACCCTAGGAGTGGAATTGCTGGGTCACATGGTAACCGTATGTTTAACTTTTTGAGGAACCGCCAGACTGTTTTCCGTAGCAGCTGCACCTTTTAAAATTTCTGCCAGTAGTGTAGCAGGGTTCCAATTTCTTCATACCCTCACCAACACTTAGTATCACTCTTTTTTGTTATAGGTATGCACGTGCAGTCTTTTTAATGTACCTTATGTTTTCTAAAATGTATTTGAACCTGTATTAATTTGCCATGACAAAGTGCCACAGACTAGGTGGCTTAAACAACAGAAATTCATTTCTTCATAGTGCTAGAGGCAAGAAGTCCAAGATCAAGGTGTCAGCAGGGTTGGTTTCTTCTGAAGCCTCTCTGGCTTGTAGTTGGCTGTCTTCTCTCTGTCTTCACATGGTCTTCCCTCTGCACCTATCTGTGTCCTGATCTCTTCTCATAAGGACACCATCCACACTGGATCGGGCCCACTCTCACAACACCGTTTTAACTTAACGACGTCTTTAATCATCTTTTCTCCAGAGAGAATCACATTCTGAGGCACTGGGGGTTAGAACTTCAACATACAAATTTGGGGGGGTGGGGACACAATTCACATAATGAATAATTTATAATATAATAAATTCATACTGAATAAGTAATAAATAAAATTGATTCTAAATTATTTCAGAGCCACCAAAAGGTATAAAGAAGAAGAGCAAATACCACGGGCCCCTCACCCAGCTCTAGAAATGAATGCCCGCCAGCCCAGCTGCAACCCTCTGGGGTGTTGGTCCTGGGTGTACACACCGGCTTCTACTTGCGGGTTTGAGATTTTACTTTATCCTTACCATGAGCCTGGGAGGAGGACAGTAGTATCTCTATGGTGCATTTGAGGAAACTGGGGGCTCAGCGAGTACACCACACACTGGGGAGTAGGACATTGGCCCCCAGATGTGTGTGTTCCTGTCACTGCGTGGGGAGGAACCCAGTGAAATGTGGCGGGGGAGGGGGAGGGGAGGCCCCTGATGTATTTATGCATTTCCTGGTGGGGTTAAAAAGTTAACAGGAGAGGAAGAAGTAACTAAATGTCTGACTGCCCCGGCCGCCCGGGGTCTCTCGGTTCCCAGGTTCGCAGTTGGCTTCCTCCCAGTTGGATGCAGGTTGGGTTGAAAGATCAAGGGTGCCCACTGAGGCTGTCAGGACGCGAGGTAGGGAGTGGTATTTGATCTGGGTCGGGTTACTGAACGAGTAATTAATGCTAAATGATGATTAGCACGACGTGCTTTGATCTCCCACCTTGCCTTCAGGAGAACAAAGCCCTTTTCTGGAACCGATTAGGCCCCGTGAGGTCATTTCTGATGGGGTGTCCTTCAAATCCAAGATGCTACTGAACCAGCATCCGTCACCCCTCACCCGATTAACTGTTTCCACGAGCGGTGTGGATTTGTTTTGATCTGTCCACACTCTGGCCGCTTCCTTTTATGACCAGTTGGCAGGATTTGGGGGGCCTGTCTGTGACCTTCGAAGTAAGGGGGAGGGGACTGGGCTTATTTGAGGCCCGGCCTCTGACCTCGGCCTTATTAGTGAGCTGACCTTCTGCTCACCAGCCAGACACTCCTGCCGGCTGGCTTGCTGGTTCCTTCCCAAAGGAGGAAACTGGGCAAGGAGGGGAGGCCGGGCCCCAGCTGCGCCTGGCGAGCAGGCCTGTTGATGCCTCCTGCTTCTTCATCCTTGTCTCTAGTGGCCCAACCAGGCTGCCATTGGAATTTCAATTATTGGCAATTTCTCTGGAGTCAGGAGCAGAGAGGCTGAAGTGTATAGGACAAGTACTCTGGCAGGGACGTGGGGACAGCCCTGTCCAGTAGTTATTGGATCAGCTTCCTTACGGGGACCTCACGGGCTCACACAGGAACCGATGCCTGTGTCACCTTTGACCCTGCCCTGTTTCTCTTCCCCTTCCTCCGCAGTTGGTCACTTAGCTCTGGGAGGCCTGAGCAGTCTGGGGTCCCTCGGGAGTGACACGCACTCCGCCTTTTGCTGAGGGAGAGGCACGGAACTCAGCAGAAGAGGCCCCTGTGCTTCCTGCCGCCCTGCTCTCTGCCTGCTCTCGGTCCTGTCAGCCCCGGGTAATTAAGTCGCTGATGTACCACTGGGGAGGAGGAGGAGGAGGCTGGAGATAACGGCCACCCTTTACTGTCGCCTGCTCGGGATTTCCTAGGGAGGCAGTGTGGTCTAATGAGGAACCCCCTCAGGTTGGTGGCATCAGCTTCACCTGGGGAACTTGTTACAAAAGACAGTTTCTCGGGCCCCACCCTGGACACTGTGATTCAGTGGGTTTGGAGCCAGGCCTGGGAATCTGTACCTTCTAAATGCTTCCTGGGTCACTCTCTGCACCGCTAGGGTCAGATGCACCTGGGGATTGAATCCTGCCTCTGCCACTGACTTGGGCAAGTCTAAGCCTCAGTTTACACATCTGTAAAGGGAGCTAATAGTGCCTTTCTTGCAGGGTTGCTGTGAGATGCTGTCTGTAAAACACCTCTCTAGTAGGCCATCAGTCAGCGGTGGCTATTATCGTTCCTCAGAATTGCGGTTTATAAGTTAGCAATAACTTTGAATCTGCCCACTCAGAGGGCGTTCGATGCTCCCTATTGAAATAGAGGACTTGGGAGCAGGGAGTGGGCTGAATGGTGTAGAGACATTGCCCATCCCTAAATTACTGTTTGCTTGTGCAAAACTTAATCTCGAGTGAGGGCCTCGATGACTTGATTTCCTTGAAACAGTTGCGGCTGTGCTGAGCAGGGGGCGGGGGCTGGTTTAAGAAGCTGCTTCTCCTTTAAATGCCTTCCTCATTCCCCTAGAAGGGGGAAGCTCTAGGCCCTTTCCGGGGGTGGGGGGTGACGGTTGCCTTAGAATGTTCTCTGGGGGTTGGAGGCAGCTGAGGCCATGGGCTCCCATGCTTGGTCAGGGTAGGAGGAGAGGGTGTCCAGGCCTGAGAGCAGGGCAGGACCTGAGAAAGCCTCGTGGGAGAGCAGCCTCCGAGAGAGGCCGAACAGCTCAGCACAGGGAGGGGGAGGCGGTGGCAGCCTCAGGGCCGGGGTGTGGAGGCCAGGGGAGCAAAGAAAGGAGAAGCAAGCCGATGTTGGAAGGGTGCAGCTCTAGGGGAGGTCTGTAAAGAAAGACATATATCTATTTATATGTATCTGGGTTCCTGATCCAGAATCCAAAGGGCTTTCCTAAGTGACAGTTAAGTCATTCGTGGAGTATGGAGTCTGGCAAGTTCTTTGGAGTGTAACAAAAACCTCTGATAAAAGAATGCCCATAGAAGATGGTCTGCTTATTCTAAATCTGCGGAACCTAATCCCTGGTCAGTGGCCCGTTAGGAACCAGGCCGCACAGCAGGAGGTGAGCAGCGGGCCAGCGAGAGAAACTTCATCTGTATTTATAGCCGCTCATCGCTGGCATCACCCACCGAATAAGCTCCACTTCCTGGCAGATCAGCAGCGGCATTAGATTCTCACAGGAGGGTGAACCCTACTGTGAACTGCGCATGCGAGGGGTCTGGGTTGCGGCTCCTTATGAGAATCCAATGCCGGAGCATCTCAGGTGGAGCTGAGGCGGTGATGCTAGCGCAGGGGAGCAGCTGCAAATACAGATCATCATTAGCAGAGTGGTTTGACTGCACAATAGACGTAATATGTTCGAATCATCCCAAAACTATCCCCCATCCCGCCTCAAGTCCATGGAAAAATTGTCTTCCATGAAACCTGTCCCTGGTGCCAAGAAGGTGGGGGACTGCTGTTCTGAATAATGTAGTGCACAACATCAACAACAGAAAAGTCCAGTGGAGAGAAAATTATTGGTGCTAAAGGGATGCCCCAGTGCCGTGCAAGCTGGGACCCAGGTCTCTGACCAGCTCGTGAGGGCTCTGATTCCAGATTTGTCAATGGCTGAACCATATTATTTTGTACCTGTGGGTGAGCCCGATGACAAGGATCCCATCAAAGCCCTCCTCACCCTCTTTTAGTGGAGTAAATTGAAGCCAGAAAGTGGAAGTTTCTAGAGTCCCACCAATCGTGAGATGTCGGCAGGATGGGAGGTAGCTTTACCTGCTGGCTTTTTGTAGGTAAAAGTTCTAGCCCATCAACATTGCCTTGGAATAAACAAAAATTGGGGCTTATTTTAAAGTGTAGTTGAGCTTCATTATTCATAGATTTTGTATTTGCAAATTTGCCTACTTGATAAAATTTATTTTTAACCCCCAAATCTATATTCATACCACTTTTGTGATGAACAAGGTAACACTTTGTATCTCATTTCAGCTCTTATACTGGAAACAAGTGTCCTTTTCGTGGTCTGTGCAGTGCCACATTTTTCAAAGTTTTGTATTTTTTTTTTTGGCGATTTTTCTGTAAGTCTAGTGGTAATGGATCGATAATATATGTGGAAAAGGCATCTTTAAACAGAAACACACATAAACAAGGTTATGTTTTGATCAGTTGAGGAAAATGTGACCAGAGGCTCTTAGGAACCTAACCCTGTATTTTCCCCAAGAGCAAGGATTCAGTGTTGGCCCATGCGGTGCTCAGGGTGACTTTTCCAGCAACGAGAATCGGCTGTAATTCTTTGTTGCTTGTCTTCGTTCCTTCCTTCTATTCATTCGTTCCACAAATGAATGAGTGAATAACACGTACATGAATAATACAGGGCCCTGTGCTGGGGATTGCATGGAGAAGAAACACACCTGTTCTTTGTCCTAGTGGAGCTTACAGTTTGGGGGGGGGTGTAGACAATTAACAGGTAGAAACTTAAGTGTATAATAAGCCCGCGTGGTCAGTGCCACATGGGAAAACGAAAGGCGGTGTTGTGAGCAAGGGCCGGCTGTGGGGTTTTCTGCAGGGCGGTGGGCCCGCAGGGCGGGGCTGGCCCCAGTGTGGAGTGTGGAGCATGCTGTACGTCTGGTAGAGAGTTTAGATTTGATCTTGAGTGCCATCAGGAGTCACTGAGTGATTTTTTTTGGCAATTTTTATTAATTGTGGTAAAATACACGTTGTATGAAAGTACCATCTCAACCATATTTACAGTGTGTACAGTCCGGTGGCATCATTTATACTGACAGTGTCGTGCAGCCATTGCTGCTGTCCATCCCAGGGCTTTTTCATCACCCCAGACAGAAACCCTGGAACCCCGTACCCGTTTAACACTCACCCCCTGCCCTCCCAGCCCCCAGCCCTCAGTGAAGGCTTTTAAAGACTGAGAATAGTTTGAAGTTGGGGCACCCGGGACGGGGGGGGCCGGCTAGGAGGCTGTTGCTAAGGGCCTCCTAGCGGTGGGTTGGTCTAGCATGGTGACAGTGTCTGTGAAGAGATTGGGTCCCGGATGTATTTGGGGAGCAGAACTGACAGGACTGGGGGGGATTCTGCCGCTGGGGTGAGGGGAGGTGTCAGATGATTTTCAGCATCCTTGACCTGGTGTTGCCCGTTTCTGCAGGCTCAGTCCCTTCTAGTCGCCTGGCTGTCAAACCTAACTAACTCCTCAAGTTCAGGTCCCCTTGCACCACTCCCTGGTGTCAGCTGCTGTAACAAAGTACCACAGACTGGGTGGCTCAAGCAACAGAAACTTATTGTCTCACTAGCAGTCTGGGGTCAGGGTGTCTGCAGGGCTGGTTTCGCCTGAGGGCCATGGGGGAGGCTCTGCTCCAGGCCACTGTCCTTGGCTTTGTAGGTAGCTGTCCTCTCCCTGTGTCTTCACCTCGTCTCCCCTCTGTCCCTGTGTCCAGATTTTCTCATTTTATGACACCAGTCATAGTGGATTAGGGCCCACCCTGATGACTTCATTTAACTTAATCACCCCTGCAAAGTTGTCTAAATACAGTCACATTCCGTGTGTCCCAGCCTGTGGGACTGGGGGCTAGGACTTTGCTATGTGAATTTTGGGGTGGACACAGCCAGCCCCTAACACTTGTTATCAGATGTTCAGTGACTCTCCACCTTCCCTAAAAGCCTCTTCCACATCCTCAGCCTGGCCTTGGGCGCCCAAGATTTCCTCCTCTCTTGCCTGCACTGCGGGGGAACCAAATTCCCCATATTTTCCATTGACTTTCCTGCCTCTGTGCTCACACTTGTCCTTCTCTTTTCCCCACACTGGGCCCAACCTAATTCCCTCCTCGCCAGGGAGCTTCCTGGGCTGGGTCTCCTCCCGGTGCATCCTCCAGCCCCTCTGCAGCCTCTTCAGCCTGCTGGGGGCTGCATCAAAGGGCTTCGCTGGCTCTCTGGCTTCTGGCTGGGCTCAGCCAGTGGGAGCAGCAGCGGGAGCTGGCAAGGTGAGAGGCGGGGCTATTTACTGCCCGGCTTCCTCCCTGCGGGGTCATTGCAGGTTGACCGTTTGCATCTGTGGAGGGCCAGGCCTCTATCGCCTCTGTGTCCCTGGTAACTGTTCCCTCCCCTAGCCTGTTGGGTAGGCTCCTCACTGTCCCTAGGCTTGGGCTGTGTCACCAGGCCTTGTTGGTTTCCCTTAACCCTATTTACACTCCGCAAATTGAGCCGCAGTTAAACTCCCCTCCGTGACCCGGGTGTGAGGGTGCCGGGGTGCCGTCCACTTCCTGCCGAGATCCTGGCAGATGCACTTCCCTCATTTCTCTTCCCACCGGACTTCTACATTCTACTCTGCATTTTTGTTAACCGTGAATGTATCTGAACTAAGCCTCCACTAGCTTCTTGAGGCTGGAGCTTATCTTAATAATTTTTTCCTTATCCATTTTGGTATCCTGTCCACGCAAGATTGCTCCCACATAGCACGAGCCCAGGAAGTATTTGCTTGAGTGGATGAACTCAATTGAAAGATTTTCCCTGAGCCTCTAAAAGATGAAGTTGTATTCAATCAGTTTCATCTCTTTGTTCACCAAATGCTGCTGGGTCCTCTTTGGTGACTTCCTGGCTCCTTATTTAACTTTTGTGTTCCAGTCCCAGCTGGCCGTTAAAGGAACACTCATTAAATGAGAACTAAGATGACTTCCTTGGTCTTAGGTTCCCTAGAGCCTTTTGTCCCTCAAATTTAGGATCCCCCTTTATCCCACTGAACTTAGAAAGGTCTTACCCTACCTGGAATTTTTCAGCATTATCTGAATCATTTTAGAACCACTGTATTAGAACTGTAAGGCAGCATTCAGCTCAAATAACCTGTAATTAAAGTCAGTGGCCAAGGATTTCTTTTTTAGTCTGATAACCTGCCCAGCTGGCTGTGTTAATAATGCCTGAGACAAATTCTTGGAAAGCAATTGAGATATTGAGGGCTCCTGCCTTTGGTGGAATAATTAGAAGGCCAGGCAGGCAGTGGAAGTGATTGCTTGCCATTGTCATGGCTTTATTTCTGGAACCACGGCTTAACCTTTGGACTTTGTATATTTCCCATTTCATTGATTGATTGAGACAGGGTCTTGCTCTGTTGCCCAGGCTGGTCTCAAACTCCTGGGCTCAAGTGATCCTCCCGCCTCAGCCCCTCAAAGTGTTGGGATTACAGGTGTGAACCACATCACCTGGCCTATTTCCCATTTTAAAAGAGGATACTTGATCGTTGACATTGGGAATAAGTTGTCATGTTCTCTCTCTCTCTCTCATTTGGCTTTGTTAGGAAGATAGATGTGTGTTCCACCAAATGATGCTGCCAGATAATCTGTCCTACAAATTTAGGTGATCTAGAGAAAAAAGGGCAAGATTGGGTGAAGAGGGGTGAAATACTTTCGTCATTTAATTTTGCTTTTACAAACGTGGTGTATTTAATGGGACAAGGGGAACCTTAATTACACACAAAGAAAGTAGGTGAGAGTGAAAGCTGTGGTAAAACCGGCTCTACATCACTGTCCTTCCCCACCAGTGGATGTAAATAACTAAACAGGAAAGCACTTTGAAAAGATTCAGAGATAATCTCACTTATAAAAAGGATCTCTTTTTTTTTTTTGCCATTTAGATTCTTTTTTCTCAGTTAACATCTATGAGACAAGATGGCAGGAGTGGACTGGCTGTGGAGCCAGTGTGGGAAGGAGGCGTGTCTGTTTGAGTGTTCCCAACTGTTCGATTCTTCTAGGAGAGGGTGCTATTTCTTTTTTTTTTTGGAGACAGGATCTAGTTCTGTTGCTCAGGCTGGAGTGCAGTGGCATCATCATAGCTCACTGCAACCTCAAACTACTGGGCTTAGGTGATCCTCCTGCCTTAGCCTCCCAAGTAGCTGGAACTGCGTCACCATGCCTGGCTAACTTTTTTATGTTTTGTAGAAATGGGTCTCAGTATGTCACCCAGGCTGGTCTCAAAATGGCCTCTAGTGATCCCACCTCTGCCTCTCCAGTAGCTGGGCTGCACCACCATAGGCGTGCACCACCACACCTGGGTAATTAAAAAAATTTTTTTATAGAGACACAGGGTCTTGCTATTCTGCCCAGGCTGGTCTTGAACTCCCAGCCTAAAGCATTCCTCTCTTCTTGGCCTCACAAAGTGCTGGGATTATAGGCATGAGCCTTATTTCTTATTTTTTTGTTTATTTTTATCACATTTTAAAAATTGTGCTAAAATACACATAACATAAAATTGACTATATTAACCATTTTTAGGTGTACAATTCAGTGGCTTTAAGTACATTCATATTGTACCATCACCACTATCCATCTCCAGAACTTTTTCATCTTCCCTAACTGAAACTCTGTCCCTAAGTTCCCATTCCCCCTTCCCCAGCTCCTGGCACCCACCGTCCTGCTTTCTGTCTCTGTGCATTAGACTACTCTAGGTACTTCATATAAGTGTTATCATGCAGTATTTGTCTTTTTGTGAATGTCTTATTTCACTTAGCATGATGTCCTCATGTTTCATCCATGTTGTAGCTTGTGTCAGGATTTTCTCTTTCAGGAAGAATAATACTCTATTGTATACATATACCACATTTCGTGTATCCTTCATTCATTAGTGAACACTTGGGTTTCTCCTACCACAAACATCTTTTTCAGTCCGTGCTTTCAATTCTTTTGGGTCTATACCCAGAAGTGAGATTGTCAGATCATACGCTAATTCTGTTTAACACATTGCCACACTAGAAAAAAAATTTTTTTCTCTGGGGCCACAGTGTTTCATTATGAAAATAGAATAAAATCTTTGAAAACAAAATGACCCTTTCTAATTTAATGAAAATTTTGTTATATTTTATTGTTTTCTGTGGGTGAGTTATATGCAACTTGAAAAATATTTTTCCCAGGGGGAAGAGACATGTGAGTTACATTCATGTCTTCATGAGGCCCCGGGCTCAAAACTAGCATGAGTTGAATACAACTCACATGGCAGTTAATGTGTTGAACTTTTGAGGAACTGTCATACCATTTTCCATAGCAGGTGCACCATTTTACATTCCCACCACCAGAACAAAAGGGTTCCAGTTTCTCCACATCCTCTCCAATACTTGTTATTGTCTCTTTTTTTGATATTAGCCTTCCTACTGGGTGTGAAGTGGTGGCATTTCTTTTTAACTCACTTTATTCTTTAGAAAATTATGGACATCACATCATGATATTCCACCCCTAAATACCTAGGTTTTGTTTTGTTTTTTTTTTTTTTTGGGAGACAAAGTCTTGCTCTGTTGCCTGGGCTAGAGTGCCGTGGCATCAGCCTAGCTCACAGCAACCTCAAACTCTGGGGCTCAAGTGAGCCTCCTGCCTCAGACTCCCGATTAGCTGGGACTACAGGTATGTGCCACCATACCCAGTTAAATTTTTTTCTATTTTTTTTTTTTTTTTTACTTACCCAGCTAATTTCTTTCTATTTTTGGTAGAGATGGGGGTCTCACTCTTGCTCAGGCTGGTCTTAAACTCCTGACCTCAAGCAATCCTCCCACCTCAGCCTCCCAGAGTGCTAGGATTATAGGCGTGAGCCACCACGTCCAACCTAAATACTTAGGTTTGCCTCTCTGAAAAGGAAGAATCTTTTTCTGTATAAACAAAATAACATGATTACATCTAACAAAATGTATAATTCTTTAATACCCCGTAATGCCCTGTCATATTCAGATTTCCCAAATGATCCTTTATGGCTGCTTTGTCCAAACCAGGATCCAACCCAGGAGCACACACTGAATCTGTTCTTAACTCTCTCTTTTATTCTAGACTGTTCTCAGGACTTTGATTTGTAGAAAACACAAGAGCCACGTGTCCTGCAGAACATCCCAGTCTATGCATTTGTCTGTGTCCTTGCGGTGTCATCTAGTTTATATCTTGCAATTTCTGTAAGCTGGAAATCAGTTCTAAAGGCTTGGTTAGACTAAAGTAAACATCATAGCTGATGAAGGCCAGGGCAGTCTGATCCCTTGTTATTCAGTTATCATTCTTCCCTCTTTCCTCCAGAGTCTGGGCGGGGTTGCTGCCGGGCCCATTCATTGATGGCTTCCACACCTGTTGATCATTCTTTGCTGTATCAATAGTGTTATCAGGAGCTGGTGCAGTGGCACAACCCTGTAGTCCCAGCTACTCCGGAGGCCGAGGTGGGAGGACTGCTTGAGCCCAGGAGTACGCGGCCAGCTGAAAAATTTTTGTAAATTAAAAAAATAATTTTATCAGGGGATGACAAATGATCTTTGGAGAATGTCATTCCTCCCATATGAATTAGCTGGGATTCCTTTGCAAAGCTTTCCCTTATCAATTGCAGCTACTCTAAAATGCAGTTCTCCCCGAAAAGCCAGCATGCATGCTTAACTTCTTTCCCTTTAAATGCTGATTTTCAAAGTAAGGAGTAGCTTTAAGTGTTGCTTCAAATGGTGACGGTTGAGTTTTGTCACGCTTTTCCTATTTTGAGTTTAATGATGGGCAGCAGGCGCAGAGAGAGAGAGAGAAGGAAGAAAGGAGGGAGGGAGAGAGGTGCCTTGTGTATGTTATCAGAGCCCATCAGACCCCCACAGTGACTGTTAACAGCTCATTTAGAAGGTGATTCAACTATCTCTTTGGTTTGGTTAGTTTCAACATTTCCTAGGGTTTAGGGCCTATATTTCTTTTTTTTTTTTTTTTCAGACAGAGTCTCACTCTGTTGCCCTGGCTAGAGTGAGTGCCGTGGTGTTAGCCTAGCTCACAGCAACCTCAAACTCCTGGGCTCAAGCAATCCTACTGCCTCAGCCTCCCAAGTAGCTGGGACTACAGGCATGTGCCACCATGCCCGGCTAATTTTGTCTATATAGTTTTGGTTGTCCGATTAATTTCTTTCTATTTTTAGTAGAGACGGGTCTAGCTCTTGCTCAGGTTGGTCTCGAACTCCTGAGCTCAAACAACCCGCCTTGGCCTCCCAGAATGCTAGGATTACAGGCGTGAGCCACCACGCCCGGCCTAGGGCCTATATTTCTTAACCAGATTACCTTTCAGGAATGGGAACACAAATCACTCTTGAGTGATCATGGAGCCTAGGGAGATGGCTCCCACCCTTGGAGAGCAAACAAAGTTCACTCAAAGTCCTAGGCTTCTCCTCATGCCCAGGTTTTATTTATTTTATTTTATTTTATTTTGAGACAGGATCTCACTGTGCTCAGGATCCAGGCTGGTCTTGAACTCTTGGCCGCAAGCAATCCTCCCGCCTTAGCTTCTCAAGTAGCTGGGAGTACAGGCACGTGCCATGGCACCTGGTTTCAAGTTTTAGATACAATTATTATTATTATTATTATTTTTTGTCTCTATTTCGACCAATTTAGCTAACCTAGGGAAAATGTGGCTGGTGAAAAAAATAAGTAGATACATACACAGTTACTCGTCACTTAACGACAGGGATATGTTCTGAGAAATGCGTCGCTAGACAATTTCTGCTGTGTGTGAACATCATAGAGTGTAATTACACAAAACTAGACAGTGTTGCCTGCTACACACCTAGGCTATGTGGTATAGCCTATTGCTCCTAGCTACAAACCTGGGCAGCATGTTGCTGTACTGAATGCTGTAGGCAACTATAACATAGTCACGAGTGTTTGTGTATCTAAACATATCTAAACACAGAAAAGGTACAATAAAAATACAGTATTACAACCTTATGGGACCACAGTCATTGACCAAAGTGTCTTTATGTGGCACATGACTGTATATGCTTTTTATGGAGGTAAAATCCACCTAATATAAAATCAACCATTTTAAAGTGGACAATTCATTGCCATTTAGTACATTCACAGTGTTGCACAACCATCACTTCTATCTAGCACCAAAATATTTTCATCACCCTCGACAGGATACCCTGTCCCCATCTGCTGTCACTCCCTGCTCCCCCTCCCTCAGCCCCTGGCAACCACTAATCTACTTTCTGTCTCTATGGATTTGCCTGTTCTGGACATTTCGTATAAGTGGAATCCTACAGTACGTGGTCTTTTGTGTCTGGCTTCCTTACTTAGCATCCAGTTCTCAGGTTCATCCACGTTGGAGCATGTGTCAGCGCTGTGTTCCTTTTTATGGTTGAGTCATATTCCACCTTAAGGACAGACCACCTTTTGTTTATCCATTCATAAACAAAATGGGTATTTGAGTCGTTTCTGCCTTTTGGCTATTACGAACAGAGCTGGTGTGAGTGATGAGCACAGTTTTACACATGCTTTCGCCTCTTTGCATCTGCCTTGGCATCTCACTTGGACTAGTCTTTGGGTTTGATCTTTTGTTTTGAGTCCAAGTTGCACAGAACTTTAGATCCTGCTTCTCCTGGGTGGTTTTTTTTTTTTTTTTTTTTTTTTTGAGACAGAGTCTCACTCTGTTGCCCGGGCTAGAGTGCTGTGGCGTCAGCCTAGCTCACAGCAACCTCAAACTCCTGGGCTCAAGCAATCCTACTGCCTTAGCCTCTTGAGTAGCTGGGACTACAGGCATGCACCACCATGCCTGGCTAATTTTTTATGTATATATTTTTAGTTGTCCAGCTAATTTCTTTCTATTTTTTTAGTAGAGACGTGGTCTCGCTCTTGCTCAGGCTGGTCTCGAACTCCTAAGCTCAAACGATCCGCCTGCCTCAGCCTCCCAGAGTGC
>RJWJ010002479.1:0-100521 GCA_004363605.1 Indri indri
TCTCCTACCAAGAAGAGCATCCTCTCCAAACATTCCTTGAGGAAGAAAACCCAAGGCCTTTACAGTTTACACCTACACATATAACATTGGAAAGGTTTAGGTGCCCAAATCCCAGAGATCTATGGAGGCTGTTAAACAATTCGGCTGCCTCGATAAAAGTCTGGTATGTCCAAAACTCAAGGGCCTTGTGTTGTTTGATTGGGCTTCTTAATAGCAAAGTTGGACTTTCTGATACACAGGAAATCAGCAATGAACTAAAACAAGTTAAATTCAGTAGCAGATGGTGCAGCAAATTATTTCAAGAGGAATAAATAAAATCAGGGATTGTCAAGCTTCCCCCAAACATTCAGAGTTGAACATGAAATCCCATGTGAAGGACAGGAGCAGGTATCGGAAGATTAACTTGGAGAAAGACTGTGTTCCAGGGCCAGGAAGGAGGAGTACAAGTGAAGTTTGCTCAAAAACTCTCTGCCCTAGAGGAAACAAGTTTAACAACCCTGAGGAGTGAAGAAATCAGAAGAGGGAAGATCATTTGCCGGTTTAACAAATATCTATTGAGCCCCTTGTTGGGATGTGCTGGGCACCAATCCCAGATGGTGGCAAATAAGAGAGATGCCTTCCTTGGCCTCCTGGAGCTTATAGTCCAGCGGAAAAGTATTTGTCACGGCATCAAAAAATCCAACCCCAGGCTCCCAAATGGTGAGCAGGGGTTCTTGGCCCTATGCTAAAAAGGAAGAGGCAGGACATCCTGGAATACACAAAAATGAGTGGCAGAAAGAGAGGACAATGTGCACCCAAGTACTATCCTTGGGCACAGAGCAACGTGGTCCATACACTTGAGCTGTCTGCTCCTAGGGCTGGCATATGCCCGTTGTTGAGGGTAGATGCTAATGATTCCAATGGCAGTTAAACATCTGACTCTCACCCCTTTCTTCAATTCTGTGCTCAGTAAATAACACCCTTGTCATAACTTGGCTTTCCAGACATAGCAATTACCATTAGTTACCTTCTTAATATGTATTTTCCCCTGCTTTCTGTCAAAGAAGAAAACCTTCACCTCTACCATCTCACATTCTGTACCTGGGAGCCTGCAAATTAAGCTAACAAAAGACAGATTAAAAAGAGAAAAGCCACAAAATTTTTATAATATTTACATGCATGGGAGTTCACAGAAAAGAAGGGAAACTCACAGAAGTGGATAAGCTGGAGACTTATACATCATTTCAACAAAGAAAAGGGGCTGGGTTTTAAGGGGTGATAAATTGTGTGGAAGGTACTAGGCAATATATGAGGGAAATAATGGAAGATAAGGACTATTTCAGCAAGGTCTGCTTACGCGAACTCATCTCTGTATCAGCTCTCTGCCTCCAGCGATAAGAGTCACTCTTCTCTTCCTGGTTCAGAGGGGCCATTTCTCACAGAGAAATTTATGCCCTGCTTTTATGCAAATAAGAGGAGGGCAGAGAATTCTTCCTGCATCTGTTGATTCTCAATTGCCTTTAGCTCAAAAAATATGGCATCTTTTGGAGTGGCATATTCTGATCCACTTTATTTCTTAATAATAGAACATCCAGCTGGATATATGGCCACCTAGAATAAAGACTACGTTTCCCAGGTGCCCTTGCAGCCAGTTTTATCCATGTGATGTAGTTCTGGACAAGGGGATATGAGAAGTGCTACGTGCAACCTCTGTGTCCAGCTCCTCAAGGAAATGCTTCTGCCCTTCTCTCCTTTCCCACTGGCTGGAAAGCAGTCACAGTAGGGGGCATTCTTGATCACATGGGTGAGGCCATACCCTAGGAGTGATGAAAAAATAAATAGAAGGAAAGTAAACCCTTAAGGTTTTCTCTGGGATTGGTCTTTTACATGAGAGAAACTGAATTTCTATTGCATTTGGTCTGCTATGAAATGTGGATCTCTGTCTCATTTAGTTGAACCCACATCCTGATTATAAACTATGTAAATTTCCCCTTGCAGGGAACACAGATCAAAAGTCATGTATGTTCATCCCTCTGGTAATCCTATTTCATATGACAAATGAATACACTAGCCAGAGAGCAGGAGTCAGCCTTCCACGGTCAACCTGCCAGTCAGGGCTAATAGCAGATTCCCCGGAGTCTAGCCTCTTGGGAAGACTCCTGGGCACCAGCCTCCCAGCCTTACAGTAATTAAAATGGCTCAAAAAGCACAGATCACGTTGAAACCTCACAACACAAACAATAGCAGTGTGGCCAGGACTCCCTCAAGGTCTGAACAACCAGAGCTGCTATCTCGTCAGTACCAAAGACCTTAGTGGTCATCTGTCTGTCTGGGTTTTTTTTATCTTTTTTACAACTGCTGCCTAAGTAACTTAGCTGGAGTGATCACAGAAGTGTAATGTTTTTGCTAATCCATTGTTAAAAGAAAAACTTTATTTTTTATTTATTTATTTTTGGTAGAAGTGGGGTCTTATTATGTTGCCCAGTCTGGGCTTGAGCCAGTCTGGCCTTGAGTGATCCTCCTGCCTCATCCTCCCAAAGTGCTGAGATTATGGGTGTGAGCCACTGTGTCCAGCCAAAAGAAAAACTTTGGACAAAAAAAATTTAACAGAGTTTATCTGAGCATTAAAATACTCATGAATTGGGCAGCACTCAAAACTGGAAGAGGTTCAGGGAGCTCCACTCCACAGTGTGAGCAGAGAGCTTTTATAAGCCAAACATAGAAGCAAAGTAAAGAAGCTATTTAATAGGCCACAGCTAGGCGTTTGCCTCATTTGGGTATGATCTGATGGAAAGTCCCTAGTTAGGGGCTAGTTGACGGTTTCTGATTGGTTAAGCTTAAATTTTGTTTTACTGTTTATATTGAATTGGGTTTGGGTTTGCTTATGTAGGCACTCCAGTTACAGAGACAACCTGGGGCTAATGGTCTCCTTATTTGCTTTAACACCATGATAACCAATTTGTCCCAGTTTGTTGGAATTTTCCTGACATCTTGCATCCTATAAACATCTTGCATTCTTGAAACTCCTCAGTCCAAGCAAACAGGGACAGTTGGTCACCCTGTGTGATACAACCTAGAACATGGACAAAGGGCTGCATCCATGTCCTGCTCTAAACTCCTACAACCCTCTAGTGTCATCTTTTCATTTTGCTCATCCCATCATCACAACTATTGTGACTGCACGTGTGAGCTCCTTCCCAGAACCTGTCACATGTGACTTATTTAATCCTCACAATTAATCCTCACCAATGCGTGGTGCAGTCTGGAGATAACTAAGGGCTTCGTGAACTGGATTATGTTCTAGTGGGTACCCGCATCTTTGACACTCTGAAGCTATTGAAAAGTCGGCATTGGTAAAAGAGAAAAATGACATTACAGGGTGTATTTAGTGAAACACATTTGAAAGTTGGGAAATAATGAGAAGTACATCTCGAGTGCTGTCCTGGAAATGGAATGAAGACAGCGGTTTGCCAAACCTACGATTTTAAAAAGCCTGAAGAGTTATTTTGATTACTGATGGCTCCTGCTATAAAACTCAGGAGAAAGATTGTAAAGCAAATTATGATTAGGCATGCTTCAAAAGTCAGAGGTGCAAAGGCTGAATGCTAAGGATGGAACATGGCTAATTAGGAATGGCTCCAGACTGCCCTCCCGGAGTTGGGGCATAAATCCAGGGGTGTCTGTTGTCTCCTAAGTCTGTCCCTCTTGCTGCTCTGGCCACACCGTGCTGCTGTGAGCTGCTGTTGTCTGTCTACCTGTTACCACTCTGAGACCAGGAGTTCCTGGAGGGCAGAGACACTTGGCACAGTGTTGAGCGCCTGGCTGGCATTCGGTGAATATCTTGGATGTCACCAAAGTTTTTCCAACCCCCAGATAATAATTTTCTACACAGGTGGGATAGTGCAGGGGTAAAAAGCAAGGACTCACCTAGACTGCCTCTGGGTGCTTCGGTTCCCTGATCCATAAAGCGGGAATAAACAAGCACAGTGTTTTGTGAGGATTAAATAAGTCACACGCAAAGCCTTTGGCATCCTGCCTGGCACAGAGTGAGTGTCATAAAGTATCACTTCTATTGCTTCAGCAACATAAGACCATCTATAAGTTGTGAAACTTTGAATTGCCCGGAAGTTTATCTACTAAAATGTTAAGTGAAAAGAGAAAGTTCCAGAGGAGTGTGTGTGGAATGATCCCATTTATGTAAGACAAAAATGTGTGTGTACAGTAAGGCATCTGGCCCCTGGCCCCAGGAGAGGCGGAGAGCATAGAGACGAAGGGTAGAAGCAAGAGAGGAAACCAGGCAGAACAATCAAACTTTGTTCTCCTCACTCCTGAATTGTTGGGATCTTTTGCAGTAATAATATAATCAGGTCTCATTTGTGGATTTAAAAATAGTAATAAGGCAAAAAATGACAAAAATTGATGCCCCAAGATCATACTGACCAGGGTTGCCCTACTCAAAGCTCTACCGGCACCAACCACTTGACCAACACCTCCAGGGTGACCGTCGCAGGCTGGGCCCCTCTCTCACCCAGGGCTCCCCATCCTTGTAACCACTGACCTTTGGGCTGAATGGTCCTTTGCCGTGGTCTGTCCTGTGCATTGTAAGACGATCAGCAGCATGTGTGGCCTCCGCCCCACTACATGCCAGTGTACTCCCTCCCTCAGTTGTGACAACCAAAAATGTCTTATGGCATTGCCAAATGCCCCCTGGGGAGCAAAATCTCCCTGGTTGGGAACTAATGTTGACCCATTTTGTGAAAATGAACCAGTGACTGCCCTTTGTTTTAGGGAGTCCACGTTTCTGCCACTCGCTGCCGTGCAAAGCCCAGCATCGGCCCGGGCACAAGGGCAGCACCGCGGGTGCTGAGCCAGACTGCAGGACAGGCTGCATCTGCTTCCTTCCTTTTTCTTCTTTCCTTTCTCTTTAGAGATGGAGTCTCTAGTTATGTTGCTCAGGCTGGTCTCGAAGTCCTGGGCCCACATGATTCTCCAGCCTCAGCCTCCCGAGTGGCTGGGACCACAGATGCGCCACCACCCTGAACACACCTGGGCTCGCATGCTTATTGCTTTCCCATTGTAGACAGAACCACCCGAGGACCATTATCTGCTCCCTCTCAGCAAACACTGCGTCTCTCCAAAGACTGTAAGAAACACTCCGCAATGTTTGGTTTGCAGAACAGCCCTTCCCCACACCTGCTGCTGCTCCTCCTCAGTCTCACAAGAAAATGTCATCTCTTCCCCTCGGGTCCAATGCGACGATGATGACAGTTTACATTTATAGCATCTGTTTTGCCAGGAGAAGATGAAGAGCTAAGCTACGCAGGGAGCTTCAGGGAAACGACCACAAATCACAGGCGCCGGGAGATCTCATCCCTGGGAATGGTTTGGGCGGCTGAAGAGGTCAAACTGAAGACAAAAGTTTCTGTCATTTGAGAAGTGAGAGCATTAATTCCCCCACCCCTTCCTCTGCCCCTATCACCCTCTCCCTCCCCCCTCCCCATTCCTCACTAAGGGAAACTGAGCTAAGTCAGGGACTCTGAGCAGGAAGCCCTCAGAGCTTCCGGATGCAAGATCTCCAACCTGAGATTTGATCCCTACAGAGGAGAGACTAGCCTGTCGGTGGAAGCAGCCGTGGGCTTAGTAGTAGAAACCTTAGCATGCTCTGTCTCCGCTGAGTGTGACCTTGGACAAAGCCCTGGGCGTCAGTTTCTTCATTTACAAAATGGAGATGATAACTCTCCCTGTTTTATTCACCTCATCGGATTACTCTAAGAGTCAGTGAGACAACATTCATGTTGGGCTTTATCAACTGCACAGAACTGTGCCAGCCTCGGTGGTCCTGGGACTCATCCCTCCAATAGCCGTAGGTCTAACAGTCCCCAAGAGGTGAGAATAAGGAGGATGGAGGGCGAGAGATGATTTGTCAGGAGAAATCTGAAGAGATTCTGCTGGCCATGTAACATATCCCATGGAAGAGGAGCTAAGACTTCACAAAAATGGATAAACTCTAGCTTTAGAGCATATTTCCAAGACCTCTTCCAGTCTCCCTTCAGATACAACGCAGTAACCATTAACATCGGGATGGAAGGAAAGAAAGGTGGGAAACCTTTCAGGAGACAGAACTTAACTGCCACCTCCCCCTCTGTCTTAAGGAGCCCAGCGGCCTCGTGCCTTCCTTTGACATTACAAAGAGATGGTAACAGACCCCTTAAATTGCCATGTCAAACCTCCTAAAGTTATAACCCAGGTGGGGGAAGCGTATATCAGTCACCTTTTCCCCCTGTGCAGCCTTCTTGCCCAGGTGTTACTGCTGAATTCCAGGTGTGGAGGCAAGATTGACAAAGGTGGTCTAACGTGCCACGCTGGCTGGGCACAGAGGAGGCCACCTCACCCTGATGGGTATCCAAGGCTGCACTGCTCTGGCAGTGGATGGGAAAACAGCTTGTGCTGCTAGAAGGAAAGTGTTTCTAGACCTGCCTACTGAATAGCTCCAAAAGGATAGGATCTTACCCTTTGTGAATGAGAAACAAAGACCCTGTGACTTGACCAGATATTAGATTAAGAACAACTCCTACTACTATTACCATCTACTGAGGTTCTTGATGTGCCAGGCACCTAGCTAAATGCTTTTCATATCCTTTTTCATTTAGTGGTCCCTAAATAAGAAGCAGATGAGGACCAGTAGTAGCCAAGGGACCTGCCCAAAGTAGCACCACTGTGCATGGCAAAGCCAGGATCCACACGCAGGTCTGTCTAATCCCAAAGCTTTAGCCTCAGTCACAACATGCACCACCTCTGAGCTGCCGAGTGGGACCCCTCTCCAGCAGTTAGTTCTAAACTATACGTAAGTCAATGTTACATGGTAATAAAGTCACAAAATCTACCCTACAAGTGGTTCGCAGTGCAGCTAAGATTAATTTCTCTGATCCTAATCCTCCGTCCCAGCCCTCTTCTGCACTCTATTGAAGAGGGCAAAGGTGGGGACTCTGATAAAATAACAAATGAACTTTATGGAATGTCCACAATTTAGTGGACCAAATAAATAATTAACCCAAAAGTTAAATTCCTTTTCCTGTTTAAAATCTAAACATGTTATAAGGAAAACCCAAAGTGGAGTCTTTGACAAACTGAATGAAAAGGACAAACCCCTAGCAAAACAACTCAAGAAACAGAGAAGGGGAAGAAAGCAGGAAAGTAATAAGTACCAGAAATGAGACTACAAATATAGGAACAATTAAAATAGTTAATGAAATCAACTGTGTATGCTAATAAATTCGAATACCAATGTGAAATTGGAGGCTGTTAGGAAGATAAATTGCCAAAACAGATGCAAGAAGAGGTAAAAGAACTGAACAAAAATCATAGAATTACTGGGAAAAAAAGTCACATATCCTCCTAGAGTAAGAACAAGGCTCAGACAGTGCTACCCATAAATTCTATCTGTCCCTTAAGTGCAGCTAATTCCTATGCTATTCAAATTATAATAGAGCACAGAAGATGAAAAAAAATGTTCCAAATTATTTTGAGAACTATAACCTTATATCTTAAATGTAATTTTTTAAAGTACGAAGAAATTATAAACCTACATTACTAATAATATATAGGTGGAAAAAACTTACATAATATATTAACAAAGTGCATTTGAAAGTACATTTTTGAAGCACAGTGAACGAGCTGGGTTTATTACAGGAATTTTAAGATGGTTTAAAATTTTTAAATGGTTTAACATCAGGAAATCTATTAAAGCCATTCATTATATCAGTAAAGATGAAAAAATCCACATGCCTATATTGATAGATGTCAGAAAAGCATTATGTAAAAATTCTAAGTAAAATTAAAATAGAAAGAATCCTAAATTTGATAGGGTGTTCAACATATATCAATAGCAAATGTCATATTAAATAAGGACATGTTATTGGAGTTTAAAGCCAGAAAGGATGCCTGCTCTCATCCCTATTCTTCAACATTGTTCTTGAAGTTCTAAAAGTTTTATTCATAGATTTTATTCCCAGAAAATTCAAGCACCTCAACTAAAAACCTATTATAACAAAAAGCATTCAGTAACACAACTGTATATAAGCTAAATACACAAAAGTCAAAGTTTTCCTTTATACCAGTAATAAGAAATTAGAAAATATAACAGGATAATAGATTTCTCCCTAAAATGTTTTTTTAAAACATCTATAATATCAAGGGATAAAATTAATAAAATAGAGGCTTGCTATTTAATAATCAAGAGAATAATACAAATAATTTACTTAATGGTTTCTTGATATTTGTTTCAGTCCACAATGGGGAATCAGTGTATTTTGTGGCTACAAGAGACCTTAGACATTATCTAGTCCAGTTGAGTTTCCCAATTCGCTGTAAAGGAAACTGTTACCCACAGAGTTTGAACAACTTAACTATGCTCATTAATCATGTAAGAAGCTGGAATCCAAATCCAGTTCATCCTCTTCCCACTACATTTTACTGCTTTCATTAGAGGATTTTACATGCCCAAAAAATGTATTCAAAATGCCCTTTCACTTGAGAAAAATAATTTGCAGATGCCATGGAGATTAGAACAATCTGTGATTGTTTTCTTATGTACTTTAAATTGTCTCTGTGAAACAAAGGTCTACAGGGTAGAACATATGTAATATGCTCTTCTATCATACCAACCTGTAGGCAATTAGTGCTTTTCAATAGTCATTATGCGATTTCTGAAACAATAAAACCTAGTGACCATGATGCCTGGTAGCAGATTGCAGTGCATCTCATCTGTAAATTCCCCAAAGTGTCAGTTTAAATCTGTGCATGGTATTGCAATTATAATGAAAAGTGTTCTGAATTTAAAACTATCTACCTTCAACCATCTGGAGAAGCTCCTTTATTAAATGTGCTCCTAGCATTGGAAGAGTCTCAGGATAATTCATTTTTGAGAGAAAAGAAATTATCCCTGGTTCACAGGCCTGGTCGGACAGCCTTTCAGTCTTGCATTTGATAACAGCCTGAGAAACAGAGGACAAAAGCTACTGTGTCTCCGCAGAGGCAATTCCAAGATGGAGACTAGAGAGATGAAGACTATTCATGCACTTAGAGTTAAAAGCAACTTACAAGTCAACTCTAGAAAGAACACCAAATCCAGGAGGAGATTAGCTGTAATACAAACATGAGATCACTATCAAGCTATAACAATAAAATCCGAACATTTTCTCAGCATCATTTTTATGAAAGAAAGAAAGGATGCAGTTAGCATAAAAAGAAAAAAGTACAGTTCCTGAAAATTTACATATCAATCTTTTCGCTCACCATATTTTTCCAAAAGAATAAAATACATATTCGGGGCAGATGAAAAACAGGGCTTTAATATAGGCCATACCATTTTCTTTTGGGAAAATTGCTTCTCCTTTTCTATATGCAACCGTCCGAACGGTGAGGTCTTTAAGCACGAGTGTTGGGCATCTGTTCACGTAGCCTCCTTTCCCTTGCTTTTGTGTTAAAAGAAACCCATATTTTCTATGAGGAACGGTACGTCCCCAATTCTGAGCTACATGGTTTAGAGGAAATTCACACACACGCGCATTCATGCACAAACACAGACACAGACACACACACACACACACACACACACCCTTAGCTGTACGGCTAGACCACCAGCACAGGCTGAAGTGAGACACAGCTGCCATTTCTCCAGGAAGTCACCACTCTTAAAGAAAACCAGACACTTTCTGCAGAAAGACCCTGTGTCAGAGGAGGCCTCCTTCTCCAAACGGAACCTCTCTACGCCAGAGCAGAGTCAGATGGCTTCCTCCACTCACAGGCAATCAGCTGCATGAGGTCTCTGTCCCTGCTGTCCCTCCCACCCGCTCCCAATTCTGGGCAAACCAGATTCAGAGAAAAGAGAAGAATATGTAGTCATGTGCCTCACAGATCGCATACATGACGGTGATCCCACAGAGCTGAAAAATCCTGTCGCCTAGTAACGTCATATTGTTAGGTTCATCTGTGTGGATGATCCCTGGTCCCCCAGTTCCCAGCGTCAAGAATGAGTACTGGTATCAAGTCAAGCCAATGATCAAGTGATCTCACACACAGAGCAACTTATTACATAGTTTATCACATAAAAGAAAGAATGAAACTAAAGGAAGCTGTATAAAGGGAAAATATGTCCCAGAGAGTGGAATGGGTCAGTCTCCTGGAGTGGGGAAAGACGCTGGAGGCTGAGCCCATGTTGCCTTTTATAAGCCCACTAGTTTGTCCTGCCTCTCCCCTGGTAGGATTGGTTGCCATTTCCCGCCTTTGGAGATGATTGACAGGCTGGTGCTATATCACGGAACAGGTTACATAACAGGGTAGGTTATATAACAGTTTCCCTTTCTGCATATGCGTCTTTTCCAGAATTCTCCATGAAGCTCCACCCATGTTATGCTAATTAATTAATTAACTAGGACCTTTTTACTACCTATGTTCCTACCAGGGAACAGTTCCTAGCCGCAGTTTGGTTCCTAGCTACAATTTGGTTCCCACCCTCTGCCCCTAGCCTCCTCCTTGCCACCCGTTTCTCCTGCGCCAGACCTAACAATAACACAATGCAATACTGATATATTTGTGATGCTGGTGTAAACAAACCTACTTCGCTGCCAGTCATATAAAAGCGTAGCATACACAATTACGTGCAGTGCATAATACTTGATAATGATAATAAATATGTTACTGGTTTATGTATTTACTATACTATACTTTTATTGTTACTTAAGAGTGTACTTCTTCCACTTACTAAAAAAATAGTTAACTGTAAAACAGCCTCAGGCAGGTCCTCCAGCAGATATTCCAGAAGAAGGAATTGTCATCATAGGAGATGACATCTGCATGCATGTTATTGCTCCTGAGGACCTTCCAATGGGACAAGAGGTAGACAAGAGATGGAAGACATTGATATTGATGATCCTGACCCAGCACAGGCCTGATGTGTGTGTTTTTGTCTTTGTTTTTAACATAAAAAAAGTTTAAAATGCAGAAAAACAAAAATTTCAAAAATAGAAAAAAGTGTATAGAATAAGGATATAAAGAAAGAAAATATTTTTGTACAGTTATGCAATGTGTTTCTGTTTTAAGTGAAATGTTATTACAAAAGAATTTTAAAAATTAAAAGTAAAAAGTTATGGTAAGCTAGGTTAATTTATTATTGAAGAAAGAAAAATTTTTTTATAAATTTGGTGTAGCCTAAGTGTACAGTGTTTGTAAAATCTGCAGTAGTGTACAGTAATGTCCTAGGCCTTTGCATTCACTCACCACTCACTCACTGACTCACCCAGAGCAACTTCCAGTCCTGCAAGCTCCATTCATGGTAAATGCGCTACACAGGTGTACCTTTTTTTTTTCATCTTTTAGACCCTATTTTTACTGTACCTTTTCTGTTAAGATACATTTATGCACACAAATAACATAATTGCCTACGGTATTCAGTACATTAACATGCTGTATAGGTTTGTAGCCTAGGAGCAACAGGCTTTACCATATATCCCAGCTGTGTAGGAGACTACACCATCTAGGTTAGTGCAAATATACTCCATGATGTTCGCACAATGACAAAAATCACAAAATAATGATGCATTTCTCAGACCGTATTCCTGTCCTTAAGCAACACATGACTGTACTTCAAGAAAAGACTGAGCCACACTACAGGACCCTGGAGTCACAGGTTGGAGGAGGGGGAAGAGTTTAAATCAACTATGAAGTTTCAACCTGGACAGGTCTAGATTGAAAGTAAGTAAAAAGTTAAAGAATTTGCCCAAGATTTTATTAAGGGACAGGAAAGGAAATTGATAAAGTATGGCCAGAGGCAATGACTGAAAGAAATAAAAACTATTTCTTGTTTATATCCCTGCTGAATTTGACAAGTTACAGATTTTTTTTAACAATAAAACCATTATAGCACAGGAAAACAAGAAAGGCCGTCTAAAGGATATAAATTTTTTCAAATCCCAGGAAGATAGCAGATGGAATTACATTAGTAGAAAAATCAGAACTGAGAACATTCCATCCCAGAAGACCTGAGATGAGTGAGTCTAATCCCAAGAGCCCCAGAGGACTCCGAAGTGGCAACAGAGAAAAACCAGGTGCAGGAGTTGGCTGAGGGCAGCGATCAGGGAGATTTATCAAAGAACAGCATTCCAAATCACAGTGACAAAGCTAACTGGAGGTTGCCTGGAGCTGTGGAGGGACGGTGGAGATTGATTTCAAAGAGGCACAGGGGAACTTTTGGGAGTGATGGAAATATTCTATATCTTGATTGGGATGGTAGTTATAAGACAGATAGAGTGTACACCAAAAAATGGATGCATTTTATATATATTTTAGTAAAGATGATTTTTTTTAAAAAAAGAGATTCGAGAGACACATTAACCAGTTGAAAGGTATGGATCTTGTTTGGATCCTGATTCAAAGAGTTTACAAAAAAACAGAATTTAAAGGACAAGTTGGAAAATGTGAACATTATCTAAATATTTTATGATTTTAAGATATTGCTGATTTGGGGGTGAAGGTGATGAAGGTATTGTGATACATTTAGAAGGGGAGTCCTTATCTCTCAGAGATTCATACTAAAATGTTTACAAATGAAAGTATACAAATATCTGGGGTTTAATTCAAAATAACTCAGGGGATGTAATCAAAGAGGATATAAAGAAAATAGAATTGGCCACCATTTAATTATTGGGTGATAGATACATGGAGTTCATTATACTCTTCCCTTTACTTTTTTGTATGTTTGGAATTTTCATATTAAAAACTTAAAAATAATTGTATAGACATACAAAAAAGACCAAAAGAAAATTCAGTAGCGTGTTAAATTGGTGATGGTTTTTTAAATTGGGGTTATTGATGATTTCCATTTTTTCCTCCATAATTTTCTATACTATCAAAATTTTTTAGGAAAAGAACACTGTAGGATTTTTTAATTGTTTTATATCATGCATCCTTCAAGGACTAACTCAAGTCCCCTCTCCTCTAAGAGCCTGCCCTGATCCCTCCTCCCAAAGGGTGGCTTCCTTCACCAAGCACCTGGGCAACTAACCACTTCCTGCTCTTCTTAGCACTTGGCACATGTTGTCTTTGCTAACTTCTTGTTGTATGCGTTTATTGCTGCAGTTTTGGAAGTCCCTAAGAACACTCTCAGGTTTCATTTTTCACTAAAAGGGCTCATAGAACCCAGAAAAGTCATTATACTCATAGTTACAATTTATTAAAATGAAAAGATACAGATTAAAATCAACAAAGGAAGAAGACACACAGGGTAGAGCCAAAGAGAGACCAAGCAGGATCTGCCAGCTGTCCTCTCCCAGCAGAGTCTTGCAGGCAATGCTCACTTCTCTCAGCAATGATGTGTGGCAACATACACAAAGTATTGGCAACCAGGGAGGCTCACCTGAGTCTTGTCCTGGGTTATTATTGGTGCTCAGTCATGTAGACATGGGTGACCACCTGTGCAGCTGACCTTAGTCTCTAGCCGGTCCAGAAGTCAAGCTGATACTTCCCAAGACTCCCACCATAAATCACACTGTGCTGGGGTCTCAATGCTTGTCCCTCAAAACTCATATGTTGAAACTTAATCTCCAGTGTGATTATATTAAGAGGTAGGATCTTTAGGAAGAGACGAGGTCTCCACCCTCATGAATGGGATTAGTGCCCTCATAAAAGAGGTTTCAGGGAGCCCTTCCATCCCTTCTGCCATGTGAGAATACAGCCACAAGGCACCATTTATGAAACAGAGAGTCCCCACCAGACACTGAATCTGCTGGCAAATTGATCTTGGACTTTCCAGCCTTCAGAACTCTGAGCATTAAATTCATGTTCTTTATAAATTACCCATCTCAAGTATTTTGTTATAGTAGCTAAACAGGCTAAGATACATAGACTTATTTATGTCAGCAAGGACTACCTAGTATGCCCCAAGGCCCCCAGGTAAACAAAGATATTCTTACCAAGAAGGTTATTATAAGGACTTACAGGTTACCTCCAAGGAGCTGGGCAAGGCCCAAACCTTTCTGTAAACCAAAAATAAAATCCTAAGCCTCCCAACTGACTGAATGGATGCCCGCTTGGCCAAGGGAACCCCAGAGACACCTGAAGAATTGAGTTCCTGGGAGGTTGGACATGCCTCATTATATTCCCTTTCCTTTTGGAATTTAGACACAACTGACCAGCATTAGTGTTAAAATAGAGATCATAAGACTGACAAAACAGACTCTTTGTGGCAATAAGATACCAAATTGTAAATAAGACTGAAGACCATGCAAGGAAAGGGTTTAGTCACGCCTTACAATCCATAGAATCTAGTTAAACAAGTCTTTTTTACGGGCATGGCACCATATGAGATAACCAACCCCCTTGTCTTAAGCATTTCTTTCTACTGACTCCAAGCTTTAGACAGAGCCTTACTCCTTTAACCCACTACAAATTTAAAAAATCTCTAAATCCACCTATGACTTTTAAGCCCCTGCTTCAAGATATCCTGCCTTTGTGGGCTGAACCAATATATACCTTCCATGTATTGATTTATGTCTTTGCCTATAACTCCTAACTCCCTGAAATGTATAAAACCAAACTGATCCAACCGCCTCTGGACCACTTATTCAAGGCTTCTTGGGTTTGTGTTTTCCCCAGGCCGTGGTCATGCATGTTGGCTCAGAATAAACCTCTTTAACATATTTTACAGAGTTTGTTTTTTTCCTGTTAACTTATCTTTGGGCAAGGTTAATCCTTTACGATACAAATGTCTTAGATTTGCAAGCTCCTGAGAGCAGAAATACCATAAGTTTCACTGCATTTCTATTATTTGGTGTGTGTTTTGCACAGAGAAGAAAAATGCTTACCAGGGGGCCTTTGCCCCATACACACTTGCAGAGAGAGGGTCAATTAATAGTCCACCGGAAGTAAAAGAGACAATGCAGTTAGGATTTCCACCATCAGAGATGGACAAAAGCTGTAAGAACAGGAATAAAACTTCAGGGAACTCAGTGGTAAAGAATTTTGGAAAGGAATTCAAAAGGCGGGTAGAACGATGCTATCGGAAGTGAGGTCTGCAGACCGGCAGCGTCAGCATCACCCAGGAGCTTGTTAGAAATACAAATTCTAGGGCCCCACGTCAGACCTACTGATTCAGAATCTGTGGAGTAAGACCAGGAATTTGTGATTTAACAAGCTCTCCAGGTGACTGTCATCCACACTAAAATTTGAGAAGTGCCTGCATAAAGAACAATCATGTGTTACTGGAATTGGCCATGGGAGGGGACACGGAGCTTCCACGCACTCTCTGAGCACACCACCCTCCCAGTACCTTCCTGTATTCACCAACCCAGCTCTCTGAACCCCACTGTTCAGGGGTGTTTATGGAGTGGATCGTTATGTAGGCACAATTGATTAAATCATTGGTGATTGAACTCAACCTCCAGCCCCTCTCCCCTCCCCAGAGGTCGGAGGATGGGGCTGAAACTTCCAATCTTTTAATCATGATTTGGTCTTTCTGGTGATGGACCCCCATCCTAAAGCTGTTCAGGGGCCCCCCAGCCACCAGTCATCTCATTAGCATACAAAAGATACTCATCACTCCAGAGATTCCAAGGGTTCTAGGAGCTTTATGCCAAAAACTGGAGACAAAGACTAAATATATATTTCTTATCATGACATAGGAACCCAGAGAAGAGCTGGTTGGATACTTGGACACAGCAGCCATGGGGTAAAGAGAAGTCCATGAGGATCACAGTCCAAGGGCTCAACTTCACTCAGACACTGGGAGCCCACATCGTTAGCAAAGGTGCTAACCAGCAGTGTTACACTCCTACGAAAGGTCAGGGTGTAGAGACTTGTTAACAAGACAGAGAATGATTCAAGGTATTTTAGCTTCCAGAACGAGCCATGTTTGCCCGATAGCCCCAAGAAGCCTCTGCTTTCTTTCACAGGAACCAAAATAGGTTCAAATCAAGGGTCTAAGTGCTAAATCAACTTAAAAATATTTATGAAAGATTAAGGTGCTATGTTTTATAAATGCTGAACCACTACTTGGCCTGAATTTATAGTTTGGTTTGACAGCTGGCTTTTCTCTCTTCTCAAGCTCAGGTTCTCATTTGCACCCAGTTTATTAGGAAAAATAGATAGGAGTAAGGTAATTTCCATAACAATGATCTTCTCTCATGCCGAAGACACTCTTCATCAATTAGCTGACAACATAATGAGCTGCTCATTAGATCCTTCAAGAATTGTAAGTCCCAGCCAAGTGAAGGGGCTCTGCCTGATCCTAAAATCAGGGAAACCACAGAGGAAGATATGAAAAGAGCCCAGAGGCTGCAGCAGATACTCTTATAAAGGAACTGTCTGGGTGATGTACGTGGTATTTTGCAGAAGACTATCACCAACTCTGCGAGCATAACAAGCTTCACTTATGAGTCTTTATACAAAGAAAAATGAATAATGAATTTGGTATTTTGATTAAGCAGCTTAAAACACATACATTCAAAACATTACAAGTGTTTTATAGAGGAGGTATCAGTAAATTATTGCTGAGTAAACAAACCATCACAAAATTCAGTGGCTTAAAACAAGTTATTATATCTCATGCATCTGAGGGTGCGGAGTGACCATTCTAGTATAGGCTCAGCAGATGTCTCTGCCCAAGCATTGCTCATCATTATTGGACCAGTGGCCCAGCCCAGGCACAGTGTTCTCATGGTGACGGCTGGGGCATGAGAAGTCAAGTGGAAACCCACGAGGTCTCTTGGCCTAGGCTTGGACTTGACATCACATTTGTGTCATTCTGTTGGTCAAAGAAAAGCATATAGATAAACCCAAAGTCAATGGGCAGGGAAATATGTCCCACCTTCATGGAAGAAATCCAAAGTCACATGATGGAGTGTGTGGACACAGGAAGGGGTAAAACTAGGGGCCTCTACAACAGGAAGAAATGTGCTTTTCCCATAAGGCATATGAACTGAAATATCCTGTGATTGAACAGAGTTCCTTGATTTTTTTTTCCAATGATGAAACTATTTCCTTTAAGGGGACAGGAATATTTTTGCTCTAAACTACTTTTTCAGCCTCATCTCCACTAATATCCTGGCTTACAGTGTTACTGAAAGTTTAGCACTTGTCCCCAAGACTACATCAGAAGAATGAAGACAAGTGCTTTGAGAGAAGGAAAGAGAAGTTTATTAATTTGCCAGAAAATGAGGAAGTTGGCAGACTGGCATCTTAAAGTACCAACGTCCTGCCTCTGAGCAGAAACACAGAGCTTTTAAGGGGAGGTTTTCAGCTTCAGGCTATTGCTGTTCAATTATAGTTGATAGTTCTGATTCATCCCATCTTCAGCTAAGACAATCTCACGACCTCCATGGGACAATTCCCTTGAGCCACCTCCTGCAGCACAGAGAACAAAGGACACTCCTCCACCTGTCTGGACCACTGGCCTGAGGTAGGGATGCAGGTTTTAGTTCTCAGAAAGGGTGAGGGGGTTTTGAAGAGACAGAAAACATTTTTACCCTTTTTCAGGCCATTCTCTCTGTTACAGCACAAATGCTCCACTAGAATCCAACTAGCCAAATGACTGGCTTACAAATAGACCCTATAATTCTACACCGTATTGCCTTAGAGCAGTGGTTCTCAAAGTGTGGTCCCTGGACCAGCAGCATCAGCATCACCCGAGAACTCATTAGAAATGTAAATTCTAAGTCCTTACCCAAGACTTACTGGAAGAGAAACTCTGCAGGTGGGGCCCAATAATCTGTGTTTAATAAGCCCTCCAGGTGATTCTGATGCATGCTTAAACACAAAAACCACTGGCTTAGAGTATCCCTTCCCAACCTCCCGCCCTCGCAGAGGACATTTGACTCTGCTCCTATTACTGAGCCCAGTGAAGATACTCCCCATAGAATGCTTTGTGTCACCACCTCCCCCAGATAAGATTATCTCTCCACTTTTAAACTCTCATAGCGTTGATTTTATATTCAGTGAATTATTACTTTTTCATATCACTGTATCTTAAATCCTCAGCCCAACTATAGATTCATCATGGAATTTAGAGTCAGAGGGACCGAGATTCCAATCCCAGTTATGCCACTTGCTAAGTATATGGCCTTAGACAGGTGACTTAACCTCTCTGAGCCTCAGTTTCCTCATATGAGTATGGGATTGATAATACCCACTCACTCCATGGTACTGATGCAAAAATGGTGTTAATGAAGAAATCCAAACTCTGCAAAATAATTTTAAAAGTTTCATTCTAAGCTGAATATGAGTTACTGCTGGTCCAGGGAACATATCTCAAGAGGTCCTGAAAAAATGCACTTGAGGCAGCCAGGTTACAGTTTGGTTTTATACATTTTACAGAGGCAGGAATTACAGGCAAAATCATAAATCAATACATGGAAGGTATATATTGGTTTGGCCTGAAAAGGCAGGACATCTCAAAGTGGGGTCTTACAGGTTATAGGTAGGTTCAGAGATTCTTTGATTTGTAATTGGCTAAAGAAATAAAGCCTTATCTAAAGGCTTATTCAGTAGAAAGGAATTTTTTAAGCTAAAAAAAGTCTGCTAATGATAGAGCAAGCCACATATACTGACTCAAAGTGATCTGTTAAGCAAACTGATGGCCGCAGGCATGACTTAACTTTTGCCTTGCATGGTCTTAGGTCCTGTTTTGCAATTAGTCTAAACTCCAAAAGGGAGTGGGTATGATGAGTGTGTCTGACCTCCCCTCCCCTCATGGCCCAGAACTTAGTTTCAAGGTTTTTCTGAGGTTCTCTTGGCCAAAAGGAGGTTCCACTTGGTCAGTGGGGGACTTAGGATTTTAGTTTAGTCTATAATGGAAATAAGCTAATAAGAATAAAATACTTAGCACAATGCCTGGCCACGCACTTTCAGAGCGGCATCAGGAAGGCCAGGGCCTGTGCAGGAGACCAGAATTTGCCACCGCCACTTTGGCATAGGACTATTTTGAGCTGAAGGAAATGGAGAATCAACAGATGCAAGAAAAGTTCTACCACTCCTTTTCTGCCTAAAAGCAGGGCATAAATTTACAAAAGTGTCCCTCCCCGTCTCTTTACCAGGAAGGACAAAGATTGATCACCAAAGACAACTTTAGATCCTTAGCAGCTTGGAGATGACATCAGAGGAAACTCCATTACGAATTTTACTAACCAGCCTTTGTTTATCATTAGTTTCTCATTTATTTGCCTTTTCACAATTTTCTGCCCCTAGAGACTCAAGGTCCTTTTTCTTTGTCTTGTCCTTTCTCCAAAAATGTATTGTTTTGTTGAAAATGCTATTAATATATAATCCAGAGTTGTAAGGCACCTCTTTGAGATTTACGCATCTTTCCCTGGTTCCTCCCATGTATACATGAGGTATACATGTTAATAAACGTCTGTTTGTTGTTCTGTTGTTAACCTGTCTTTTGTTACAGGGGTCCATTCTTCACTCCCTACACCAGTACTTGGGCTTCTTCATCTCTCTTACAGAGTTTGACCCAGTGCCATTGAATGTGTTAAACCATTGTTTAAACATTTGCTCTGTTTTAAATATAAATGGAATTTCATTCTCTAGACTTGTTCTCTCCCCTGAGGATTTCAGCGTTTTCCTGTTTCATGCATTATTCATTCCTGCTACCTACTTTGGTCACAAGAGAAGGTTCTGAAGGTGAGCTGAGGCCTCAGGACCGAAGGGCCAGCAAGCTCACGCCAATCCCCATGTGCTGGTCTGAGAAACAGGAAGCAGAGACATGTATGAAATCCAAAACTCTTTGTGGATCTTAACCCCTAGCCCTGGGCCTCCTTTCAGTTGAGTTTACAAGAAGCAGGGATTTAAGAAGGGTGGAGCTGTGGACATTCAACTGTCTTATCAGTGCCACAGTGATTCCCAACATGGCACAAACCAAGTGTTGAATTATCCCAGCTAAAATAATTCCCATCAGAGAGAGATGTTAAACTAGAGCTTTCTGAGTTGACTCCCAGGTCATTGATTGATGTGTTAGTCACTGTCATTCTATACCTTGGCCAATTTGACTTTTTTGTGAATGCCCTAGAGGTTCAAGTTGAAGAGATGGTGACTCAGGAGACAAGGAGAATTAAAATGCCCTTAATTATGAAAGAATGTGAATTTGTTGCACCTAAGTATTTAGAGGTGTGAACGCTGGTTAAAATCATTCTGAGAAAAGATTTGTGAATTTAGCCATAATTACTTTCATTCCATTCTGAAGCCATGCTAATTATGAAGATAGTTTTGTAAAGAAATCATTATGTGTTGGGGAAAATGTTTAATCACTACGCATTTGGAGACAAAGGATTCATTTGCTGGCAGATAATGCAGGTGCTAGGACTGAGTTTCTAGGGAACAATATAATTTCACTTTTTAAAAAATATATTACAGTAGCCCTGTGGAAATATGTACACCTTTCTGAAGGATACCCAGACACTTGGGATTGGAGGTACCAGAAAAGAAGCCAATAACTGGTTTTTAATTTCAAAGGATATAGGTTGGAAGTGACCATGTCAAAGCCACTGTGAGCGGCAACTGTTGACGAACCCCCACCCTGCTCTCCCGTAATCCAATATAAGACCCATCCCCATCCTTCCAAGATGACTCAGAAGGAGCACAGGGAATTTCACCCCAAAATGTGGCTCCTTGTTATAATGAGTATTTTGAATTAGAAGCCCTTAGAGGTCAACAAGCCCAGGAAATGACTTTTTCCCTATCTACATAAAGACCTGATGGACCCACCAAACAGAACAATGGTTCTTCCCTCCACTCCCTGTTACCTCATTGTCTATTGCAGAGAAGACCAAGAATGTAACGAGACCTGATCAGACCCTTCTACAAAATAATGTCTGTCTCTCAGGCTCATTCCCAAGAGAACCATTTATAAGTCTTTGTTCCTCCATGCATTCATTATCCCAAGCATCCATTCATTCTCCCTAGTAGTCGTTTACTGCCCCTCAACAGAATTATCTATATTCCCCATCTCCCTCCTCCCCTCTGAAATAAGTTTATATAAGTATCTGGGCCCCACTGGAGTATGGGTTACTCACGCTGTGATTCCATCATGGGCATGTTAATAAAGTCTGTATGCCTTTTCTCCAATTAATCTGCCTTTTATAAGTTCACTTTTCTTTTTTTTTTTCTGAGACAGAGTCTCACTGTGTTGCCCAGGCTAGAGTGCCGTGGCATCATCTTAGCTCACAGCAACCTCAAACTCCTGGGCTCAAGCGATCCTCCTGCTTCAGCCTCCCAAGTAGCTAGGACTACAGGCATGCACCACCATGCCCGGCTAATTTTTTCTATATATTTTTAGTTGTCCAATTAATTTCTTTCTATTTTTAGTAGAGACGGGGTCTCGCTCTTGCTCAGGCTGGTTTCAAACTCCTGAGCTCAAACAATCCGCCCGCCTCGGCCTCCCAGAGAGCTAGGATTACAGGCATGAGCCACCGCGCCCGGCTTATAAATTCACTTTTCGATGAGCCTTTCCAGTTTTCCCTTCACCTCTACAATGCCCTTGTTTAGAAAATCCTAAATTTTCTCCCTCTTTGTTGAGATGTTCCTTCATTAATGAATGATCTCCCAATTGCAATAGCTCAAATAAAATCATTTGAATTGTCCAGGGAATTTTTCCTAGACAGAAGGAAAAAAGTCTACCTCTACCCTATGTTTTCTCCCAACTAAAATTGCAATTAGTAAGTCTTTCAGTCTGTATCTACCTAGCATCAGGCAGACTTTATCAGAGACTCTCACCTATTCTGAGGGCTGCTCTGGACAACTTTTATTACCTGAGAGACCTTTTACCTGCGTAACAATACAGCCTTGGTTTGCTGTGCATTTCCTCCCCACACCCTCCCACAACTATGTCTCCACCACCCCCATCCCTTCAATCATCTGACCCCTTTTTCAAGTCTCATATTTTGTGGGGCTCCCATGCATTTGCTCATAATTAAAATGGTTTTTCTCCTGTTGATCTGTCTACTGTCAGCCTGTTTCACAGATTCAACCATTGAACCTTCAGAAGGTAGAGAGAAAGTTTTCTTTCCCCTACAGCTATAAAGAAGACATCAATTAATGAAAAATGGCTCATAGAAGAGGAAGGGGGCCTGCAATTTTCGAGAGAAAGGTAGGCAAGGAAGCCACCCTCACTCCTTACAGGATTCATGAGAAAGGAGGCGGCTGTCATCTTGGAGGATGCTGGAATATGCGAGAGCAGAGTGGTCACCTACTGTTAGCCCTTTCTCAGAACACAGAAAGGTGGGAGATTTCTCAGTCAACATGGCTATTTGGGGCACAGGGCTCGGAAAAGATTCAACATTGTCACTAGTGTCTGAGTCCCCCACCTTCTCACCGAAAACTCCGTTCCAGTAAGCCCCTTGCAGACCACCACATGCCAAAACAACACAGTCGTTTTTAAAACAATAATTGCTGACTCTCATACAATAATGCTTTGTTTCTTGGGGCAATTAGAGTTTGGCTAATTAGCCACCCTGAGAATGGATTTTCAACAAACTGGCTTCAGAAAGTTGGCCGGTTTCCTCACCACAGTCTCCAAGGTCAGACAGACACAGGCGTCTGTGTGTACCTCCTAAAGCACACACTAAGGCCTGTGAGACCCCTGACCTGCCTTGCCGGTTCCATCCCCAAAACCCTACCCCAGAGCCAGGGAGCCCTCAATAAGTTTTGGACAAATTAAAGAATTTTTGGATATAAATCTGCCATTTGTTCATCAAGCAAAATCATTTTCCAATAGTTTCCAGCTCTGAAAATCTCAAATCCATCAGCTGTATTCAAACCTTACAGCCAGAGAGGAGACAACAGCCAGAGGGCTTGTTTATACTTGTGGGTTTTTCCCTGACTCCCCACAACTGGTCCTGCCTTTGTCCATCTAAGGCTGTTAGAGTGCTGGGGGCGCTCAAGGTTACAGCAGCAAGGGCAGAAAGTAGAAGGAAGACCAAAACCTAGAGCAAAAGTGCAAGAACAGGCCCTCTGAGCATAGCGTGAGATGGAACAGGGACCCCTCTTAGGGGCCTGAAGCCACCCGCCCCATGCATGGAAACAGAGGAAAAATCTGGAGTCCCTTCAAGGGAAATCCCAGGTACCTAGCTAGCCTTGAGAAGTAAATGAGTTTACCTTGTTCCTGACAAAGAAGAAGAGAGGAATAACTTTAACAGCAGGCTCCCAAGCAAGTCGGAATCACAAGCTATTTGGCTTCCCTATAAAAAGGGAAAGAAAACATCTTAACATATTTTTTGAGTTGTTTTTCAGAAACCTGGACCCCCGCCAGGTGGAAAAATGCCAAACTCGGGTAAGAGGGAACTGAGGACTAAACTCTGACCACCATTCTTTGTGTGTTGGCAAAGCCTTGCTCCCTTAACCAATTGCAAATCAAAAAAATCTCTGGATCCACCTATGACCTGTAAAGCCCTACACTTCAATATGTCTCACTTTTTGGGCCAAACCAACGTATAAGCTCCATGTATTGATTTATGATTTTGTTTGTGACTCCTGCTTTCCTGAAATGTTCCCCTGCCTTTGAAAACCCTGGCTTGGAAGCCATCAGGGAGTTTGAGTCTTAGCATCAGCTGCAAGTTCTCCCTGCTTGGCACCACACAGTAAATGCCTTTGTTTCTCTTGCTGCAAAGCACAGCATCTTTGGCTTCGCTGTGCTGAGTGAATGCACCCAAGTTAGGTTGGATAAGGTGGGACCACTATATACTAGTTGAGAACAAAGTATTTGCTAAATGAAACAATGGTGTAAGCAAGAAAGCAGAGAACTTGTTTTATCTACTTTGAAGAAATTGCGAGGACTCCTAAACCCAGTTTTGTATAGAGATGAGTAGGGTCCCATTGCAAGGGAAAATGATTGGGATTGCTCTCTCCCTCCAGCGAGGCCAGGCAGGCAAGGGCGGCCGTTGTGTACAAAGTGCCCACCAAGAAAGGCCTGCCTGGGAAGGGCTGGGTCTACCCTGTGGAGAGCTTGCAGGGAGGGTCTCTTCTCCTTCTCGCTTCCTTCCTCTGGCACGCTTCTCCTCTGAACCACCATAGGATTCCGCCGCACAGGAGTGTGTGCAGCTGGGGAGAAAGAGAAAGGAAATCGTGTAGGAGCAGGCTGTCCCCGCCACACAAAAGACACTTCCCTCAACAGAGTTCACCAGGGTTTGGGACAAGTCCTCACCATCAAAGACTGTATTTGGGCCAAGCTTGTGCTCCAGGCACATATTTCTCTTGGAAACCTTGCTCAGAAGAGGGTGATAGTCGGCAATGACTCAAAATCTGAGGTCCCAGCCCACACCGTCGCTCAGTGCACACCCACCTATCACCCATTTACAGCCCTAGAAGGCCAGCAATGCGGCCCTAGATGTGAGCAAGTACAAGAAGGGAAATGAGCCCCCTTTAAAGCAGTCTCTAACACCAGCTTTGGCTTATCACAACTTGATGCTTTATCATCGACTTTAATCCCCCCTCGATGATCAAGACCGGCAAGAATTTCCCCTTAACAAAGCAGGTCTTTTCCAGTAGGTTCTGCCCTTCCATGCTTTTTTCTTTTTCTTTTTCTGTTTTTTAACTTGGTCCCTAATGACTCGACACTTCTTGTGGAACGGCTGAAACCCCTCAGAACAACCTTGACTTCTGAACCAAGATAGCATTCCCCATACACACGGGACGTTGTCACACACGAGGAGTCGTCGAAATAGACCATTGGCCGTGCCAGATCATGACGATCAGAAGGACAGAATGTCAACTCTCCCGAAGTCAAAATCATCGCTTTTTATAGACTGCCTCCAGCTATTTCCCCCGCCACCTTCCCCCCAACCCAGCTATTTTTTATAATCATCAAAATAATTCACTGAGCGCCAGTGGGATACATGGCCACATTGGACACTAAGATCTGACCCTTGCCCCTATGATTTTTTTAAGTTGAGATATAATTCACATGCCACAAAAGTCACTGTTTGCCTCCAGTTTTTAACCATAACTTTTAAATTAACCAACCTGGACAGTGAATTTACTCACTGAATTCCCTAGGGGTATACCTGGGAACCAAGTTAAATTTTAAAGGACATATTATACAAAGAAAGAGCAATGCTTAAAGTTAGGGGATAACCAAGACTACCTTGCGGCCTACCAAGGCCTCCTCCACCCCACCCCCCACCTCCCAGCCTCTCCCTTTAATCCCTGGGCTCTGGCTACACAGCTCTGCCCTCCTCCGATCCTTCAACACCAAGCCCTTCCTGCTTCAGGGCCATCTCCTCTTCTAGAAGCTTCCTTTCCCGGCTCTTTGCAGGGCCAGTGTCTTATGCAGGTCACGGCTTCAGCACTGCCCCCTAGGAAGGTCATCTCACCTCATTTCATGCACCGACTTTGTCTTTCACACCATCCTGTCTCCCTCCCAGCACTTAGCACAGCTTGTAATTATCTTCGTATCTACTTAGTCATTCTCCTCCCGCTAGGAAGCAAGCTCCCTGCAGGTAAGGAGTTCATCCCTACCATTAATACTCAGCACCACGTGGGACCTCACAAATGCCGACAATGAATAAATCTGCCTTAAATATTTTCCTAGCTAAGATTCACATAAAACTTTGGAGCTTTCATCACCCAATTATCGGCATGGTAGAACAGATCTAAAATTGCTTTTTAAGGAAAATTTTGGCCCTGCTGACACGTACTTCTGTGGCCCACCTCCATGGGCAGGTGAGCCAGACCCCCATTCAGGCACAAATCCTGGTCAGATTCCCCCATTTTTTTAAAAGGATGCCCACCCTTCCTCCAGCCCAGGGCCCTGTCCTTACAGGGTGACTTAGTGTAGCAGCTATTTGTCGGAGGACGGATCTCAAACTCACTGCAAGCCTCTACTTACCAACGCTCTCTTAGGTGCAAGGAGTGATACGGCGGAGGGCTGCCTGGAGAACATGCTGCCCACATGCTGCCCAGTCTTCCCTTTAATTTTAAAGCCGACCTTTTGAGTCAGTCAGACCCTTAGAGAGACACAATGATCCATTGTTGTTTCCCATATAAAAGTTTTTACTAATCTATACTTTCTCACTATACCATTGACCTACATTGAAAGATACTCTGCAAAATGACCCTGGGAAACCTATGATTATATATGACTGTACATTCTCTATGAATGTGTTTGAGGATGTTATTTGCTACATCACACTGGGCCTCCTGCTGAAGACCCCCAAGAGAGATTTCTCGGCTCCCCTGTAACAAGAATAGCCACACTTCTCTGAACCACCTGTTTGTTTTTAATCTTTTACGTGCCGTGAATCTTATTTATTCCCGTGCCTTGGAGGCGAAGCAGCTCACAGCCACACTTTTGGGACCATAGCATGGGCACTTTATATGCTAACCTTACCCTGGGCTTTGTTGGATTTTTCATACCCTTATGTGCCTTTGACCCCAATTTCTTTACTCCTTTATTTTATCTTATTAAACTAAATATATTATTTTACAGGATCTTATATCCTTTCTAAAATGGGCAGGGAATCCATATAACTAAAGTTAAGATTTTGACAGTTTGATACCATGTTACGCTAAAACAGTGATACGGGGGCCTATTTGGGTAGGCTGACTTAACATACAGACTGTGCAGCATTCCCAGGGTTTAGTTCTGAGGTTCCTAGGGTCACCCCCAGGATTACTGAGACTTAAACCCAGCAAGAAATCTACGTGGTGGTCTGTTGAAAAAGATGCTCTGTGTGATGCCAGGGACAAAAAAAACACACAATGGCTTCCACGATGAGCACCAAGTCAAACGCAAACTCGGATGCTCCAAGTTGCAGTTGTTGGTCTGTAACAGAGCTGCTTCTCACAGGGGTGACCGTTTTTAGTGTGCTCCAGGCAAATGTCAACATTCTACTCCATGCACCCACTCTGCAATCCTGTCTCCATATATATATTTATATTTACATATACACACACACATATATATACATGTACATATATTTTATTAAATTCCTGAGCAGTTATTCTTGCCCATGGAATCCTATTTCTCAGCAGTCAATTTCAATCAATTTCACACACATTCTGCCTGCCTCAGAGTCTCTGGCACCCCCTCCTCTGGCAGAGCAGATTTTCCATTTGAGCTTGAGATTACTCCATTTATCACTATTATGGTGCTTGGGAACATAAGGCCACATTCATTACCGTGGACTTGATGTTACCTGGTGACAAAAACACTTCATTAGGAGCCATCTCATGTGTTTCAGATCTCAGGATGTTTTTTTCAAATGACTGAAGTTAAATGGCATGCTTGGCATTTATTTAAATAACAAGCACTGTTTACGGAAATTGTACTAAACATTTACCATGTGTGATCCCACTTAATCCTTATAATAATCCTGCAGAATTACTGTTGCCATTTTATAGATGTGGAGATTAGCACTCAGAGAGGTTAAGTAACTTGCTCAGCATGATGCAGATGGTAAGCGGGAGAGTCCAGAATGGAGGCCAGGATATCAGATTCTAAATCATCCATCATCCCTATTGTTGGGTGCCTATCACACCCAAACATAAGCCACATACAGAAAAGAGGGACTACAAATGGGTTGTTATGTGAACCCAAAAGGACATAAGAAGATCGACCAAAAACAAGTGACTACATTTTATTATGTTCCCATGCAACCTTTTTATCGCTCTCAGAATATTTGTTTCTTTCATTATTCCCTTGTCATCTGTCATAAAACTGGAAATTTGAACCTGAGGCTAGGAGTGATTGGGAGATCATTATTCCTCATTTCTCAGCTGGAATTTTGACATAGATCATATATCTAAGTCCGTGTTAGGAATCTCTTGAAAGCAATAAGTTTGCAAACTAGCTTACCGGCAGCAAAGTAAACCACCTTGGGGTTCGTGAGGCCTGCATCCACTCCCGCCCCCCACTGTGAATGCACTTCACCAGGACCCATGCATTCTCTGAGACCAGAATGTAAACTATAAATCACCAAGACTTAGGAGGATAAGGAAGGCTCCTTGAGGGTTCCGCTGGATGCAGTAGACAGACACATCTGTGCAACCCCTCTTGCACAGAAGCCTCTTCTGGGCTTCCTGATGGACACATCCCTAAAAATTACAGTGATGTTCTAACAAACGTCCAGTGAAAATTTCAATCAGATCAACTTACATAGCTTGGTCAAAAGACCACATGTGAGTCTGAGCATGCAATCTGTTTGATGGCTTCTCATCGGGGCACATTTCTCCATTGAGCCAGAAAAAACAAAACTCTTAAAAGTGCTGAGTCCAGGTATTTTAAATTAATGAAAAGGACATATCAAAATTTAATGGGGGAAAATAGGTCAGTTCCTATTTTTTATCGAGTAAAAGGTCTCAGTGGTGCAACCTCGAAATGTACCACAGACTGAAAAAGTATTGCCATTAGTGGAATTGAAATCAGCCTAAGGGTTTCCTCTGTCTTTGATTTTCTGTCTCCATAAGTGACAGGAATTGTGGTTTATTTGTAGAATTTCACTGTGAATTGCTTGAGGAAAGTTGACTTGAAAAAAAATCTATTGAAATAAAGACAAATATTTGGCGGAAGGCAAATACACAAATGAAAGGAAATGTTTAAGTTCTGCTGAATGGCTGATGATTTGTAAGAATGGTAACTGTGAAACAAGGCAGGGATGGAAATATTGCTAATTAGTGTGTATATTAAGCCTCATCTAATTAATCTTGAGAAGCGAGGGAAGTAAGGGAGAGACAAAGCAAAGCTGTCCCAGTGACTTGCCAATTAACGGAACTTTCTTCTCTTTCCGTCTCCTGTAGATGAGAGAGAATTGTCATTGCTCCCTTGCTGTGTGCTGTGAAGTGACTCTTCCAAAAGAGAATGCTTCCGTCATAGGAGTTCTCACGTTATCCTCCTCTGTCTGATTTTAAACAACGCATTTAATAGTCACAAGGTAGAAACAGCCCAATTGTGCATTAAGAGATGAATGGACAAACAAAATGTTATCGACCTATGCATACGATGTATATTATTCGGCCACATAAAGGAGTGAAGTAGTGACATGTGCTACAATGTGGATGATCCTTGAAAACATTATGCTCAGTGAAATAAGCCAGACACAGAAGGCTACATATTGTATGATTCCTTTTTTCTTTTTTAGTGGTCATTATTTTCTTTCTTTCCCCAGTTTTATTGAAATATAGTTGACAATAAAATTGTATGTATTCACGATGTACAACATGATGATTTCATATATGAATGTATTGTGTCACATTGCCGCAATCAAATTGATTAACACAACCATCAACACACAGTTATGAGTCTGTGTGCACACGCACGTGTGTGGTGAGAACACGAAAGATCTATTTTTGTAGCAAATTTCAAGCAAGCGATACAGTATCATTCACTGTAATCACCATGTTGTACATTAGATCTGCAGAAAGCATTCCTCTTATAACTGAAAGTTTGTACCCTTTGACCAGCATCTCCCCATTTCCCCCAACCTCCCAGTCCCTAGCAACCACCGTTCTACTCTCTGTTTCTGAGTTCAATTTTTTTACTCCATATATACATGGGATCACACAGTATTTGTCTTTCTGTGTCTGGCTTATTTCACTTAGCATAATGCCTTCCAGGTCCATCCGTGCTGCCACAAATGGCAGGATTCCCTTCTTTTTAGGGCTGAATAGTGTTCCCTTGTACATATGCACCATATTTTATCTGTTTATCTATTGATGGATGCTTGGGTTATTTTCATGTCTTGACTATTGTGAATGATGCTACAATAAATATGAAGATGCAGAAGTCTCTTCAAGATACTGATTTCATTTCCTTTGGATACATACCCCGAAGTAAAATTGCTGGATTGTACAGTAGTTCTATCTTTAACTTTTTGAGACACCTCCATATGATTTTCCATAATGGCTACACCAGTTTACATTCCCACCAACAGTGCATGAGGGTTCCAATTTCTCCACAGCCTCACCAACACTTGGTATCTCTTACCTTTTTTTGTAATAACCATCCTAACAGATGTGAGGTGATACTTCACTGTGGTTTTGATTTGCATTTGCCTGATGATTACTGACACTGAGCGCCTTTTCATACATCTGCTGGCCTTTTGTACAACTTCTTTGGAAAAATGTCTATTCAGGTCCTATGCCTATTTTTAAAATCAGGTTATTTGGTTTTTTGCTACTGAGTTATATGAGTTCCTTATATATTTTGGATATTAACCCCTTATCAGAAATATGGTTTACAAATATTTTTTTCCCCATTCTGTAGGCTGTCTTTTCATTTTGCTGATTGTTTCATTTGCTGTGCAGAAGTTTTTAGTTTGATGTAGTCCGCCTTATTTATTTTTGCTTTTGTTGCATGGGCTTTTGATATCATATAAAAAAATCATTGCCAAGACCAATGTCAAAGAGCTTTTTTTCAATGTTTTCTTCTAGGAGTTTTATGGTTTCAGGTCTTACATTTCAGTCTTTAATCCATTTTGAGTTAATTTTTGTATATGGTGTGAGGTTAGGGTCCAGTATCATTCTTTGGCATGTGGAAATCTGGTTGTCCCAGCACCATTTATTGAAGAGACTGTTCTCTTCCCACTGTGCATTTCTGACACCCTTGCCAATGACTGGTTGACCTTAGATGTGTGGGTTTATTTCTGGTCCTGTATGATTCCGTTTATATGAAATATCAAAATAAGTAAATCCATAGGGACAGACTGCAGATTAATTGATGGTTGCAAGGGGCTAAGGAAAGGGGGCAAGAGAGAGCAACTGCTTAACGGGTACGGGGTTTCCTTTTAGGGTCATGAAAATGTTTTAGAACTGGATAAAGGTGGTGATTGCACAACATTGTGAATGTACTAAATGTCACTGAATTTTTTACATTAAAATTGTTCATTTCATATGTAAATTTCACCACAATTAAAAAAATTCAATAAAACAAGGCATTTACCTTTAAAAGTGCTATATGGAAATTTTAACACCTAAGTAAGAGTTAGGACAGTGTGATAAACACTTCTAATAAAAACAAAATTATAAAAGCAGGCCTCCTGCCTTGCACATCACTCAAAAGTCAAGCATGAAATCCTTTGTTTGGGTCATAATATTCTGAGGAGATACGATTAAACCAAAGGACTATGGGTTTGGTTGAGTTTAGGAAACCTCTCAACTACAATGCCTCCAATACACATTCTTAAAAGGGAAAAAATACACGTTAACACCAAGGTTCTCGCTTTAAAGCTGTGGCTTTGCTATGTCTGTCTCTCACCGAGTCCCTTGGGGATGGGACAGCCACCACCAGAGATGGCTCCTCAGGTGCACAGAAGCACTGCGCATCACAACCCTCACAAGCTTACCTGAGGGCTTGAACCTTCAGGGTCCAACCCCATGCAGAGGGAGAAACGTGAGTTTTAACCAAATCAGGGAATCTGAGAACCCTAGCAAGTTTACTTTGTGCTGGCTCAAGCCTTATGATATTTGCTTTATAGAATCGCCACACACAACCCCACTCTAAGGAAACGTATTGTACAAGAGAGACATGTTCATCACGAATTCCAGGCCATGACTCAGTCTTTCCCTCCCCAGAAGAAACACCCTAGAGTTCAAAACTGTTTGACTTGTAAAATGGCTTATCAAGACTTTAAAACAACTTTGCTGCCCACAACCAGAATGGCGTCAAATTGGCTTAAGCAGGTTTCAAGCTGAAGAGATAGTGGCTGTGTTTCCTTTCCACCTGGGGTGATGGGAGGAGAGGGCATGCGAACCCATCGCTGTTCCTCACACACACTCTTTTCCAGTTGAATATTTGCGCAGAACAGTGGCTAGGAAATAGACATACCCGAGTGCACATGGAAAGTAACTCATAAGCAAGGATGCAAAGTTGGAATCAGAAGCTGAACGAAAATCTGAAAGCCATTATACATGTGTGTGGCATCTTCACTTACAATTTCCTAGATATTGTAAGGGGGAAAAATCCAATTTGTCAGTGTTGACAGGAAAACATACTATTCTAAAAATTACTTTACCTTGGGACCCATTTCAGCAGATGCAGGCACAGAATACACTGCAAGGCACACACTATGAACTGTCCGCGGTTCCTGAGCAAAACTCCTACTGTTACTTTCCTTGAGAAGAAGGAAAAATAAACCAAGGAAATAAACATTGTTGCATCAAATTAACAATGGAAAATAAGTAAATAAAACTAGCCCTAAAGATTGGATACCATATTTGTCTTCCTCTCCTCATTCTAGAATTTTCTGCACATCTTTGGGATGGGAGACCCATCAAAATGATAAGATACTGACACTCCTCCTTTCCTTGCCTCAAGTCATAAACACAGCATTCCTCTCTTTCCAGTATCTCCATTCATATCAGGGAACATGAAAAAGAATTAAGAAATTCTTAACCAGAGATGGACCACCTAAGTGTGTGAACCCCCTGGAATTTTGCATAAAATGTTGTGTTTACATGCATCATCTAGAGAGAAGAGCAATAATTTCACCAGGCACTCAGACAGCATCCCTGACCCAGAAAGCTCTAGACTCATTATTTTAAGGGGTCCCAAGACAGATTAAATGACTGAGCAGAACTAGGCTTGTCTTGGCCCTGGGGTTGCGCCATCTTCGATGTATTCAGAATCAGGTCTCCGGAAACCACAGAACTATTTTCACTCCGCTGGTTTATTCAACTAATTTGTTTGTACCTACTGGTGTACCAGAATGGGGGTGGGGCTGAGAACCACTGTAAAATTTGAAATCAGGTCCCAGAAAATCAGGCAAACATCAATCCAGAGAACTCACAATGGAAAAACCAAATCAGGCAGGTTTTACAAAGACTGTACTTGCTCCAAGTCAGTGATGACCTCAGCAGACTTGGCCTTCTTGAGATTTGAGTTCAGATCAATTTTAGTTGGAATAAACCTTTTAAACCCTCCAGTCTTCTCTGAGTTTAACCTATACCTGTAGATACAGCATTATGAGGTTACAACTTAAATTCATATCACATGTCTGCAGAGAAGTCACAAAACTAAATTAAGTCATTAACACATTGTGGTTTCCCAATACTCTAGTCCTATATACAATTTTCTTACCAGCTACTATCGATTTATCTCACATCATTCTAGGTGGGAACAGTTCTGTTGTCTAGAATCTTCTCTGACAGATTCTCGAGTTTGCGTGTCTCATCCACACAAACCCAGAAAGCAGATGTCAGATCCACATGGGCATTTAGTTTAAAAAGTCATGTTCCAGCATGGAGAACGCAGGTCCCGATCCTCCGCACAGGCCAGGGGGCCCCTAGAGATCTCTCTTCACCCCACCCCAGTGTATTTCCCTCATTTGCCGAGAGGTTGTCTAAGGCTGGAGATGTTCCCGTTCACGCACAGAAAGGGCCAGAGGGGGACAGGAATCGAGGCAGCGCTGCGGCTGCAGAGCCCGTACTCCCAACCCTGGTGATTCTGGGAAGGTGGCATCTTGTGTTACCGAGGAGAAAACAGAGGCACGTATATGTCTATGAAGTGACCTAGTCACTCACAGGCCAGGGTTCTTCCTTTTCCTCCAGAAGCTGGTCAGTTACCTGAGCACTGTTAACGCTAACACTGAGTCAGCCCTAAGCAAAGGGTCCAGATCAGCCCGCAGCAAGAGAGCGAGGCTGGCCACGGTGGCTTTTCTTCCCCCAGCCCCAGCAAACCATCCACCGGGAGCCCACCCAGAGGGCATATCCTCCTGGCCCTGGAAACTGCCCCAACCCCCAGTGCGTGTCCCTGATTTGGGATCTTTCGGGACATGTTCTCCGTCACTTCCAGGGGGAGCAGAGAAGCCACGCCTTCTCCTTCCCACAAGTAAAATGTGCTCTTATCAGAAGTGGCTTTTGGAGACCAAGCCTTCGCATTTGCTTTCCAGCCAGCAGATTGTGTCTGTCTTGAACGCTCCTAGAGCAGCGGCTGCAGCTGCCAGGTAAGGCCGAGGGCCCCTGCGCAGGTCCAGGGTGAGTGCAAATTCCCTCCGGGCACTTAAGCCATATGTTCCAATCTCGCTCCTGCCAGCCTCTTCTCTGCCAATTCAACACTGCGATTTTGGGCTCCGTTTGCCTTCTGTGCCCCAACCCCCGAGGGAGCTGTTAATGAATGGAGACGGGCCCAGAGAGCAGCAACCACAGGCCGTGGAGACTGCCAAGCTGGAAGACCTCCAAAGGGGATAGGCCCCGCTGGCGACAGAGAGGTGACCCTGCCCAGCCAGTGTGCGGCAGGGCCCGGCTGCCTGTGCTGTCGGCTCTGGAGCGCCACTCTCGGCAGGCGCACGCCCGAGTTCTGCATCTTATCATCGGGACAGCTTCTCCGCCCCAAATACAGGCAGCGACAATTAACTACAACCCGGGACAACCTAATGCGGGAGTCCTGCAGAGCCAGCCGCGTTCCTCCAGGGGCCCAGTCTTCCCCAAGACGCTGTGGGCCATGCGGGGTTGGAGCGAGGGGCCCGCACCTCCAGGGCTCTCGCAGGCATTCCTGGTCACTGCCAAGGGGTCCAGGGCAGCGCAGAGCGTCTGTGGCTGGGGCGATGGGAACAACAGCTGCTTCTCGGGTTGTGGGGAGGCTGGGAGGAGTCCTGCTAGGGGCAGTGCCTGTCAGAGCAAGCGCTACGGCAAAGGTTCGCAATTCCTAGCCTTCCGTGGGTCTTCTAATAACTCCTGTATCCGTTGTGTCCCTCGAAGCACAAGAGCTCACTGCATCTCACAAACGTGCACAGCTGAAACTGGGGCATTCTCATGCAAGCAATTCACTGATGCCAAAGAGAAAGCGGTGGTTCATTCCCAGGAATACACAGGATCAGGATGGAATAGCATTGTTTACTAAGATTCTCAGCCTCAGTTGTCGTTTTCAGACAAAAAAATCAAAATTCCACACGCTGTGTTAATATGCAGAATGCTTCCTTGGGTTCCTCCTCAGCAGTGACCCTACTCTACAGAAACTCATGTAAGTGTCAACCTTTTCTAACATAAATGGAGAAACAGCAACAGAGAATTGAAAACAAGGAAAAGTAACCATACTGCTTGGTAACCCCTGTTACAGCCTGAATTGTGTCCCCCAAAAATTCCTATGTTGATGTCTTAGCCCTCAAGACTTCAGAATGTGAACTTATTTGGAAATAGGGTCATTACAGATATACTTAAAGAAGTTACATGAGGTAATACTGGAGTAGGTGGGCCCCTGATCTACTATGACTGGTATCCATATAAAACGGAAAAATATGGGTGGGTGTGTTGGCTCACACCTGTAATCCTAGCACTTTGGCAGGCCAAGGCAGGAGGATTGCTTGAGGACAGGAGACCAACCTGGACAACACGGTGAGACCCCCATCTCTACAAAAAAAAAAAATCTTTTTAATTAGCCAGGCATAGTGGTACACACCTGTAGTCCTAGCTGCTTAAGAGGCTGAGCCACCCGCCTGGGAGATGGGAGCTGTCCCTGCACACGTGTCACTACCTGCCAAGTACACACAGGCACATTGGAACGGTCTTGGCTAAGCACTCGTTTTCTAAGAAATAACATTTCCATTTTAGGGTCCTTTCTCACAAAATCTTAAACCTCTATCTTTAATATGTACTATTCAGTGTCCTTGGTTGCAAATGACGGAAACATTAACTCAGATTAGTTTAAGGAGAAAGGAGGAGCGCACACTTGATGGCTCCCAGGAGCCAACCGAGGAAGAGGCGGCCTGGATGTCAGGATTCAAACTCCAGCGGGACTGTGACTCCTACTGTCGGCTTTCTCCGCACATCCTGCAGCTCAGGCAGAAAGACAAGGGTGTCCCCCACCAGCTCCAATGAGAAACTCCAAGCAGGGAACTCTCGGACTGGCTTGGGCTGGGTCACATGATTATTGTTGGACCAATTGCTATAGGAAAGGGGGTGTTGTGGATTGAACTGTGTCCCCCCAAAAGATATGTTCAAGGCCAGGCATGGTGGCTCATGCCTATAATCCCAGCACTTTGGGAGGCTGAGGAGGGAGGATTGCTTTAGGCCAGGAGTTAGAGACAAGCCTGGGCAACATAATGAGACCTTGCATCTACAAAAAATAGAAAAATTAGCCGGTTTGGTGGCATGGGTCTGTAGTCCTAGCTACCTGGGAGGCTGAGGCAGGAGGATCACTTAAGCCCAAAAGTTTGGGGTTGTAGTGAGCTATGACGCCACTGCACTCTAGCCCTGGCAACGGAGGCAGACCCTGTCTCAAAAAAACAAAAAAAAAGGCACTCTCATGTCCTAACTCTTGGTATCTGTGAATGTAACCTTGTTTGGAAATAGGGTCTTTGCAGATGTAATCAAGTTAAGATGGGGTCCTATTGGATTAGGGTGGGCCCTAACCCAGTGACTGATGTCCTTATGAGAAGAGAGAAGTTCGAACACAGATTGGAGTGATGCACCTACAAGCCCAGGAATGCCAGGGATTGCCAGCAACTATCAGAAGCTAGGAGAGAGCCTCCAGAAGAAACCAATCCTACTATCACCTTGATTTCAGACTTCCAGCCCCTATGAGAATGCATTTCTCTTGTGGTAAGCCTCCCAGTGTGTGGGATTTCATCACAGCGCTCTAGGACACTCATACAGAGGATGGGACTCCAGGTTGGCCAGGTGTCCACTCAGTGGCCAGGGAGGAGGGGTTCCATAGTGGCAGCCCCCAATACATGGCTGGAGGGGAAGAAAGAGCTGTACTCCAAAGAAGAGAGTGTCAGGCAAGCACAGTGACCACTACATCAATATGCTCTGTCATTGTCTTTGGCCAGATTTCTTATAGGTGGAGAGAAAGGAATATGGTTTTGCATTGCAGGAGATGTTTTTTCCTGCTTCCAAAGAGAACACACATTCCTTCAGCCAATGCTAGGAATTTACAATCCACTGCAATTTGAACCATTTTATTCTTTAAGGATCAAAGTAGTTTAATTTGCTTTGACACTTGGGAGCTCTTGGATTCATTCAGTTGTGCAATTCTGCTGTGAAAAATGTTTTATTAATTACGCCAAGGTATATAAAAACTTAAAGTTCCTGTGAGGCACATATCCTATTTCAGTTACCTATCAGATTTGACCTTTTATCTTGGCAATAAAATTCAAACGATGCATCAAATATAACAAATATCTATTCCAATGAATTGAAATTAGTTGTCATTTTAATGTGCTTGTGAACATTTTTTAATTACTAGCATGCTTATTATATTAAATGGTCAGTTCAAAGACGGAAAAGCATTACTCATACAGAGTAATCTTCAAGTGGATACCATCGGATGGCCTTGTGCTTAAAGATTCTATTTCAAGGCAAGCCCCACTGCAGTTAGAATTCTAATGAACTATACAGACAGAATCTTTTAACAGCTTGGGCAGCAAGGAATCGTCTCCATAACCACATTCACCTTTAATATGCAGACCTTGCAAGCGGAAGGTAAAGATAGAGGATTTAGCCTCATGAATATGCATTCAAATCATGCAGCCAGCAAACACTCTGCTGAGACCTCACTCCTAACAGCCAAAGTGCTGCTTTATGCACTCCAGGTACATTGACCAAGTTAATTTTCACAATACCCCTATGGGGTGAGGACTACTATCATCTCCCATTTTACAGAAGTAAACTAAGAAACAGAGAGGTTATGACACTTGCCCAGATCACACAGCTAAGAAAGTGGCAGAGCACCAGGGTTCTTACCTAGAGTGTCTGGCTCCATAGTCCATGGTCTTAACCTGCCTGGGACAAAAGACCTGACAAAGGCCCCTAACGGGTCTTACCATATCTTTGATGAGATAAAACCTTGTCACATGAAATTTTAGTTAATAGCGCTTAATGGCATATAGTGAAATGATGAGTACAGAAGTCAGCCCTATCCATCAGCGACGTGTTTGATGACAACCAGGTGCTAAAGGAGGGGAGGAGGGGCTGCCCTGGAAGGACAGACAGGATAGGGTTAAAGTGAGCAGGATCCAGATGCTCACAACCCGAGGGAGTGGCAGTTCATCTCTTTAGTACATGGGGATTTTTTTATCACGGTCTTCTAGATTTTTAAAATGTTTCTCAATTTCACCACAGCCAGTCTTCAATCAACTTCACAAACACTGGGGGTAGGGAAGGAGAAATGCCTTCAGAATAAATGAATTGATAAAAACCACAAGATGCTTTACATGAGTATCTCTTTATCCCGTCTCCCAGACATGCACCGTGGGAAGGCTAGACCAGCTAGGTCAGGAAAGTGGCAACAACCAGAAGCTCTAAATAACAAGGCCCCTGTTGATTGGGCTACCATGTTGCCCTTTGAAGACAAGGGTAGAATTTGTGCAGTGGATCAATTATTAAGGGAATGCAGGCTAGAACAATTCAGGTCAACAAAAATCTATTGAGCGCATAGGCCACAGGAAGCTGTGGTTCAGCAAATCTAACTGAAGTATAAGCAACTAGACTTTAATTAGTGTAATAAAATAGTTGTGAACTCTCCATTTTCCATGCTGATGTTGGGGAAGGGGACAGCCTTGGCCAGATAATTTGCCAGATACTATACCATGATATAGATAGACAGTATACCAGATAACTTGCCAGATAGTATACCATGTGATATAGCTTGGATATACCTCCAAATCTCCAACATTGGGGATCAAATATGTTAGAATTTGATCCCCAATGTTGGAGGTAGAGTGTAACGGGAGGTGTTTGGGTGATGGAGGTGAATCCCTCATGAATGGGTTGGTGCCATCCTCATCCTTGTGGTAATCAGTGAGTTCTCACTCATTAGTTCCCATGAGAACTGATTGTTAAGAAGAGCCTGGAACCTCCTTCTCCCCTCTCTCCTGCTTCCTCTCCCGCCATGTGATCTCTGCACACACTGACTCCTCTTCCCCTTTCGCCATGAGTGGAAGCAGCCTGAGACCATCACCAGAAGCAAATGCTGGCGCCACGCTTCTTGTACAGCCTGTAGAACCATGAGAAAAATAAAATTCTTTTCTTTATAAATGACCCAGCCTCAGCTATTCCTTTACAGCAATGCAAATGGACTAAGACATCATGTGACCCACTCCCATTGCCTTTGTGCCCTATGACAACTACCCTCTTGCTCTGTGTTTCCACAGGATCACAGGTCCAACTTCGTCAATCATGTCTTTGTTTCCTGAAACAGACCATGCGCTCTGGGGAATAGATTGAGACTATGAACACTGATGCCCTTCTGACCCAACTGAGCTTTGTACTCAGCTCCTGGGTTCAACCTACCCATACAGAAGGCAGGTGGCAAATAAAAACACAGCGACGTTGTCTTGCCCACTGAGACTGGGACACATTGCAGGTGAGAGACTCATAGCCAAGGTCACACTGTCAATCAAAGACAAAAATTGTATCCTAAGCATCTGGTAGACAGAGCAATAAATATTTTTACTTTATACATCAGCAAGAGGGGTATCTTATCTCGTCTGTCCTTACTTGATAAGAACATGTTCTGCAGAGAGAATGCAATTTAATACCTAGTGTGCCATCTAACTTCCTGCCATTTCATATCTCAACCTTCAGCCTAAGTGTTTGGTTTATTCCAGGTACCCCTACATATAGAGGGACTCATGAGTTTGGATGTCACAGAGCATTCTGGAAGCAACTTTAGAGAAAACTTAATTGAAGGTTTAATCCCCAAATCGAAATTCTCTTCACTGCAAATGGTATTGTCAGTGTGATTTGGGATGCCTCGAAATAGGCACTTGCCACTGGTCATTCTTTCATTAGAGTTTTATTTCTGAGGTGCCTGAGGCTTTTCATTCTCTTGTCATATCTTCCCACACTTCAGTCATTTAAGATAGCATGGCATTTATGAAACAATAAACATAGACATCAATGAAATAGAATACCGTCCAGAATGAGACACACATAAATGATCAGTTGGGTTTCAACAAAGGTGCCAGGGTAATTCAATGGGTTTAAAAACCCTATCTTTTCAACAAATGATACTGGAACAATTGGTCATTCGTATGTCAAAAGAGGAAAAAAAAAAAAAAAACACTTCAAACTTTATCTCATACCGTACAGAAAAAATAACTCAAAATCAATCACAGACCTAACTATGAAGTCTAATACTACAAAAATTTCAAGAAGGATACACAGGAGAAAATCTTAATGACTTTGGGTTAGGCAAAAATTTCTTAAGTAAGACACAAAGAGCAGGAACTATTTTTAAAAATGGATACATTGTACTACATCAAAATATAAATATTTTATACTTCCAAAAACACTGTTAAGACAATAAAAAGGGCAAGCTGCACACCGGGAGAAAATATTTGCAAAACTTATATCTATCCAAAATATATAAAGAACTCTTACAATTCAATAACAAGACAAATAAGCAAAAGATTTGAACAGACACTTCACCAAAGAAGATATATGGACAGCAAATGCGCACATGAAAAATGCTCCATATCACTAGTTACCAAGGAAATACATCACAATAAAACACCACTACACAGCCACTAGAATGGCTAAAGTTAACAAGATTGACAATAACATGTGTTGTCAAAGATGTGGAGCAAACTCTCGTACATTGCTGATAGGAGCGTAATATGATACACTTTGGAAAAACAGGCAGTTTCTTATAAATTTAACATACAGCTACTATAACAACCAACTATGCCACTCCTAGTTATTTACCCAAAAGAAATACAAGTACATATCTGCACGAAACTTTGATGCAAATATTCAAAATAGCTTTATTCATAATAGTCAAAAACTAAAAATAACCCAAATGTTCAGCAGTAGATGAATAAACAAATCTTGGTATATCCATACAAAGGAAGACTGAGCAATAAAAATAAACATGCTAGTGATACACACAACTTAGATGAATCTCAAAAACATTAGGCAGAGTAGAGGAATTCAGGCACAAAATACATACATCCTGTACGTTTCTATATCTTTGAAATTCTAGAAGATGCAATCTAATCTATAGTGATAAAAGCATATCAGTGGTTGCCTGGGGCCAGAGGTAGAGAGAGGAATGACCACAAAGAGACAGAAGAAACGTGGGCCTGATGGAAATCTTGTGTCTTGATCATAATGGTAGTTATATGTATACGTTCAGATTCACCAAAATTGAAAGTGGTGCAGTTTATTTTACATGAATTTACCTCAATAAACTTGATCTTTTTAAAAAGGGGGAACTTGCCACAAAGAAGCATTAAAATATAGTCATCCCTCAGTATCAGCAAGGGATCGATTCCAGGACCCCTGTGGGTACCAAAATCCAAGATGCTCAAGTCCCTGTTGTAACATAGCATAGTATTTGCATATAACCTCTGCACGGCCTCCCACAGACTTTAAATCATCTCCAGATTACTTATAATACCAAATACAATGTAAATGTTATGCAAACAGGTGTTATACTGTATTGCTATTTGTATTATTTTGTTGTATTATTCTTTTATTGGTTTGGGTTTTGTTTTTGTTTTTTTTTTTTAGTATTTTCAACTCATGGTTGGTTGAATCCACAGAGATGGAACCCGGGATACAGAGGACCAACTGAACATACTGACAACAAATGGAAACTCCCTTCCTATCACTCCTTGGCCTTTTGGCTAAGATCAACTGTGAAACTTCCTTCCTGAGATAATCAGAAGACTAAAAACAAATAAAAAGAGAGTAACTTTTCACTAGGGGAATCAATGTTTTTAATGTCTAAAATCAACTGTGAGGACACAGTGAGAAACACTGCCTTTTGTAATCACAGCTACCTCCGGAAAGGGCCTACTTTTCCATCCCATCTTTGGGTAAGATTTTAATGATCAGCCAATGATTTAGCAGGAATTAGCTGGCAACCTTCTGAAAGGGCAGGACTTACAGAAGTGGAACAGAAGAGGGGAGAAGGGCTACGGCTGAGCCTAAAGGTTTAGGAGAGCACCCCCATGAGTGGTGGAGGGAAGGGAGGTGAAGAAACAGCAGAGGAAGCAGATGGCCCACCCTCTCAGCTGCTCAGCCTCTTGGCCTGGCTCAGGGAGGTGATCCCTTTGGTTCCCATGGGACAACCTGGGCACAAGTTGGGCTGAAACAAGGGACGCAGCAAATGAATGATTCAGAATAAGCAGCCCTGGCTGCTGCAAATGATGCATGTGCTCAGAGCCACACCTATCAGGTACAGGGCTCCAGGTTAGTGCAAGTGGAGCCTCCTGTCTCCTGTTCTTTATGCCTAAATAAAGGCATAACGTCAGAAATCCAGCTATCAAACTGCTAAATGAAATATGTTTTGTCCTCCTACTTTGACAAGTTTACTTTCACATGGACAAAATTTTAAATATGTGTAAAGTTTGGGGTTTTTTTTTTTTTTTGAGACAGAATATTGCTCTGTTGCCCCAGCTAGAGTACAGCAGCAGCATCATAACTCACTGCAACCTCAAATTCCTGGGCTCAAGCGATCCTCCTGCCTCAGCCTCCCAAGTAGCTGGGACTACGGGTGCATGCCACCACACCCAGCTTATTTTTCTATTTTTTGTAGAGACAGGGTCTCACTCTTGCTCAGGCTGGTCTCAAACTTCTGAGCTCAAGTGATCTTCCCGCCTCAGCCTTCCAGAGTGCTAGGATTACAGGCGTTAGCCACCGCACCTGGTCAAGTTAGGTTTTTATGTCACTGTAAGTTGGCAAAATATCAAACACAACTGAATTTATTATTGCACATGTCTGGGTATTCTATTAATGGGCTAGTGGTGTTTGATAAGTAATAAAGGTATACATAACTCATAAATTATGTTTATTTCATAAATTTTATTTTTCCTGACTTCATTTCAGTAAAATCATAATTACATTTTTATAATCAAGATTTTCATATAATTTGTGTTACATTGATAGCAATGGCATACATTATTAAACAATAAAAATGTGATAATATTCAAAGTGTACAAAATTGGAATGAATTTTGATTAAGAATGTAAATTAAAACATTGGATTTTTGAAAATTATTTTTATGCTTTAACAATAGGTTATTTTTCTTCTAAAATATTCCAAACTGTGTATATGCAAAATACAAATTTTAATTAATGCATATAAAATTTTTATATCAAGAGTTCTTGGCTGGGCATGCTGGCTCACACCTGTAATCCTAGCACTCTGGGAGACTGAGGCAGGAAGATCACTTGAGCTCAGAAGTTTGAGACCAGCCTGAGCAAGACTGAGACCCCGTCTCTACAAAAAATAGAAAAATCAGCCAGGCATGGTGGTGCACGTCTGTAGTCCCAGCTACTGGGAAGTCTAAGGCAGGATGATCACTTGACCCCCCGAGTTTGAGGTTGCAGTGAGCTATGATGACACCACTGCACTCTAGCCAGGGCAATGGAGTAAGACTCTGTCTCAAAAAAAGAAAAAAAAAGGAGTTTGCAAAGCTGAAATTGTATTTAATCTTGAAAATGTAATCAAAGCTTATTAAATATATTTTATAGAAGTAAAACTATTCCTAATTCTATCATTCCATTTCCATCTAGTTGCCTATATATAGAATAGGTATCCCACTTCAGGCATGTTATATCTAGACCTACAGAAATACAAATTTAAGAATGATATGTACCATTTTAATAGAGCAAATTATTCCTCAGTTGCCATATGTAATTTTTGCAAATACTGTGCTAATTTATGAATACTCTGGAACCAAGAATTGGAACACAAAGAGAAGCAAGGAAATGAACACTTGGCACTACTAAGAAACAATAACACTCTCTGCAAGGATCTATTGCAAATTAATTACAGATAAATTAATTCTCTTTTCTTTACCTTGGTGCTCTGCTGGTCAAATCACTCTTACATTCCCAAGCAAATCCAACACAGGCAGCTGCACAACCCTCAAATTTGTGGCATTCGAATATAGTTGCTTTGGTTCAAGGACATGGGGCAAGAGATATGGAGCAGTGTTCCCCTGGGACCTGAATGGTGTTAGTCACAAAAGCATATGTTTAGGGCTGTGAATCCTACTGAGGCTGTGTTGAGCAGGCCGGGGCTACGTGTTCCTAAGTGGCAGAGCTGCCCTCTGGTTCTCTGACGTTTGTGTGTGTGCGTTTATGACACGCAAGACTCCCTAAAGCACAGGGCTCAGGACACCCTCCTGTCCAGGTGTAAACTCAGCGCTGCTTGTGATATCTCTCTTCAAGTTTTCATCTGAATATATTCGCTTTTTTGTTATTGTTAAGATCTGTTCATTTTTAATTATATAAGAAATTTGCGAATATATTTCTTTTTTTCAAAATTATTTAGACATTAAAGATAAGGCTGAAATTCAACCCATCTCTCTATACCCACCCCACTGTTAGAATTTTGGCTACCAGTTCATTACAAATCTTTCTATGCATCGTATCATAGTAACAGCTAACACTACTGTACCAGTATTCCAAGCATTCTACAGCACCGTCTTTTACCTTTTTATCCTTTTTAAATCTTTGTAACAACCCATGAGACAACTACCTTACATAAATATATTCATATATTTATTTATAAAGGATCTATAACAGTGTGTGTAGTGTGTGTGTGTAACATAAAATGTATCATACTTAAGGCTTAGTCCTGAAACATATTTTCACTCTTAATACATCTAGAGACCTTCTCATGTCAGAACATTTAGATCTTACTTTCCCTCTTAATAGCAAGAAGTAGATGCAAGCAAAATTTGCTTTGGGAAGGAAACAAAAGTTTTCTACAGACCTTCAGAATTGCCCATTTACTGAGATTTCTAATTTCTTGATTTCTAATTACTTTCAGCTTCTGAAATCCACAGGCGATTAGCCACCAGGTGAAAGGTTAGCTGCACAGCTGGCCAAGGAAAAGCCTCCCTGTGCAAAAACGCCAATTTGCTGTGTAACATTTTTCTTCCACTAGAAATGTGACAGCTCTCGAAATGAGAAAAAGACAAAAGTCCCACCAGGCTATTTCAGGATGATTTTCTAATAAACACATACAAAGGAGCAGGAATTGTAACGTCCATACAATTACTCTTTCACTGGAGAAGCCCTGCCTCCTCCAGACCGAATCTCTAAAGTGCCAGAGTCCTCTCAGCCCTCTCTCCCCACTCCCAGCACCTGTACCGGCCACCACCAGGAATTTTCTCTTTCATTCTGAATTAGCAAAAGCGCCTCCACTTTCCACAATTACTCACTCCTCTTCCCCACCCAGACTTGTTTCTCTACCTCACAGATACATCTATTGCTAAATATAGCTTTCACTTGGGTGCTGGAAGAAAGATCATCTATTTCTCACTAACAAGTGAGTGGCTGATCCTTCCCCTCTCAGAACTGTCCAAAGGATGGCTTGTTTTAATCTAAACAACTCTCTATGTGGTGAATTGATGCTCTTTGGGGGAGACATACATAGGGACAGGGAGAACACCCAAATACTTTTTTATCGTTGTCAGTAGGAAAGACAAACTAGCTTATTAGTATTTATGATGCATCAAGATGAGATCGGAGGGTGAGGCAGAATAGAGGTGAACATAAACACACAAATAAAATAGTCATCATGAAATAACCAAGGTTGCTGGCACCATAGGCCTTCAGGCAAGAGCCGAAAGGAGGAATGGGGCCAAATTTAAATGGGAGATTTAATGAGAATAGATATTTTTGGCCTTTCTTCTTTGCAATAGCAAAGGCGAATTCAACTCCTTTAATAATGAAGAGTTTGGTTTTTAGCATGCTAGAACTTTTCTGTTTCTTCATGAAAAGAAGTACCTGGATAATTTTTCTAACATTTATTATTTGCCTCCAGATTCTCACTGGGGCAGTTGTCCACCATCACCCAGAGTCAGTTAAATAACATTCCTGAAATCCCCTAGGTCCTGTCTCTAGGGAATTCTCCCTGGCTTTAAGTTCTCTCACCTTATGCATAAAAAAGATTTGTAACACTTACCCACAGCAGCTCTAAAATACAGACCCAGTAGACTTCACACAGCCGATAAGTTTAACCAAGAGAAATACGGTGGGCGCAGACCTCATGAACACTTTAAATTCCAGAACAACTCTGCCCAGAACGCTCATGCCCCTCCCACTGCCTCTGATGCCCCGCCCCCTCCACGCCCCAGCCTCTGGTGCCCATCCACTCTTGGGCTGCCTCCACCTGACAACGGTGAGCTCTGAAACAGGGAGCCAGGCTGCCTTCTAAATAGGGGAAGGACAACTTCTGCACAGACGGAACCCAGCCTTGACTGAGAGGGAAGCAGCCAGGGAGTCACCTAGCCCCTGAGTAGGGATGCTATCAGCTGGCCACCAGAGCAGTCTAACAGGTGGGTAAGGGAAAAAAAGCCTTAGAATCAGGTGTATTTGCCTTCCAATCCCAGCAATGCAACTCACCAGCTGGGGGAACTTGAGCTTCTCTAACCTCAATTTCCCCATCTGCAAAATGGGGGCAACAGTATGAGTAGTTGACTCATAAACCTGTTGTAAGAATTAAGTGAACTAATGCACATGAAACCCTTAGTGCTCCATGAATATTTGCTGCCATCATTATCCAATCAGCAGACAGGGCAACTAGAACCGCCAACATCAAAGCAAATTTACAAGAGACCCTGTATTCCAGGCCCGGCACAGGAAGCAAACAGGGACCATGGCCGAGGAGTATGTGCTGCGGATAGAAAGTGCAGGGGAGGGTATTCCCAAGGTTGTGTAGAATCCAAACACAACCAGTACAAGGACAAGAGAAAGTGCAACCTGTGGGAGAGGTCACAACCCACAGTACTTCTGGAAGGAGTTATTTACATAAATTAAGTCCATTATGAAGGCTGGGACTCCTCCTGTCCCGAGTGCCTTGATCTGTCTCACAGGCACTTACCAGCCTCTGGCCTGCCTCCTGACAACGCTGTTCAAAACAGCCTCTCCTTGGAAGACGAAAGGGAAATCTCCCACCCCATACTCCCTCCAGTCCTACTGGAGACAGGTGTGTCTGATTTGTACTTAAAATATTAAAGAACCTGCTATGGTCTGAATGTTTGTATCCCTCAAAATTTGTATGTTAAATCCTAACCCCAACGTGATGATATTAAGAGGTGGGGCCTTTGGGAGATGATCAGATGATGAGGGTGCTGCCCTCATAAATGGGATTAGTGCCCTATAAAAGTAGACCAAGGGAGCTCATTCACCCCTTCTACCTGTAAGGACATACAGAGGCATCATCATGAGAAACTGGCTCTCACCAGACACTGAGTATGCTGGCACCTTGATCTTGGACTTCCCAGCCTCCAGAACTAGGAGCAATAAATTTCTGTTGTTTATAAATTACCCAGTCTAAGACATTTTTGTTATAGCAGCCCAGCGAGAGTAAGACAGAATCCTTCCTGAAATCTGTGCTTGGGATGAAAGATTCTAAATTATTTGAAGGATTGTGCTATATAAATACTCTTTTAAACAGTCACTAGCAGCTGGGTGTGGTGGCTCACACCTGTGATCCCAACACTTTGGGAGGCTGAGGGGGGAGGATCACCTGAGATCAGGAGTTCGAGACCAGCCTGAGCAAGAGCAAGACCCCGTCTCTACAAAAATAGAAAAATTAGCCAGGCATGGTGGTGCATGCCTATAATCCCAGCTACTTGGGAGGCTGAGGCAGGAGAATCGCTTGAGCCTAGGAGTTTGAGGTTGCAGTGAGCTATGATGACAACACTGCACTCTAGCCCAGGCAACAGAGCGAGACTTTGTTTCAAAAAAAAAAAAAGAAAAAGAAAAGAATACTGAGCTAATTTATATTACCTTTCAAAGGAACTTTCTTTGTGCCAAGTCATGGTTAAAATCAGTAAAAGAAATGCCTTTCAAACCTTATGGGACTTAGATGTTTCTAAGAACAGCCTCACCTTAAACCCATCCTATTCAAAAACACAGACCTTAAAAACAAGTACATTTCATAGTGATTTATTACTGTGAAATAACCCCATTATTTACCTCACAAGGGATTTCACCAAGTTTTTCTTTTAAATAAACTCTTTTGTAGCATCATAAATAAAACTTTATGTACAGACCATTATCTTTACACAACCTTTCAGAAACACAAAATAATAATAGCTAATATTTATTTAGTACTTCATGAGGTGACAATTCTAAGTCCTTGATGTGCTTTGATTTATTAATCTAAAAGAGAACTTCACAAGCTAGTTACTATTTTTCCCCCGTTTTGTATGGAAGAAATGTAAGGCTCAAAGAGGTTAAATCAGTCTTCTGAGCTCACACAAGAAGTGAGTAGTGGGGTCAGGATTCCAGCACAGGCCTCTGACTCCTGAACCCACATTATCATATACAAAGAGGTGCCTGAAAAAATGAAACCTAAGGTACCACCGGGAATAAGAGGAAAAACTAAGATTTTCAGCTTCACTTCCTGGGAGGCCAAGGTGGGAGGATCGCTTGAGGTCAGGAGTTCGAGACCAGCTTCAGCAAGAGCGAGACCCCATCTCTACTAAAAATAGAAAAATTAGCCGGGCGTGGTGGTGCCCACCTGTGGTCCCAGCTTCAGGGGAGGCTGAGGCAGGAAAATTGCGTAAGCCCAGGAATTTAAGGTTTCAGTGAGCTAGGCTGATGTCACGGCCCTCTAGTCCGGTCGACAGAGCAAGACTCTGTCTTAAAATAATAATAATAACAATAACAATAAGATTGACATCAGATTTGGCATTCTCTCAGGATCCTCTTTGGGAGTATTTAACATCTATATTGGCATTCAAGGTCCACTTAATCCTAGTCTGATTGAAATTTTAAAGTTAGGAAACAATATCACCACGACAGACCCAATACGCTCCAGGAATTCGGTTCCCCATGCTTCAGTCACCTCTGTGCCATCTGCGTGATTTTTGCTGTATTCATACATCACACAAATTATTATTTACTCAATACTTTAAGTCATCTACTTTATTCAAGAGGATTATAGAAAATCTTTGAACTCACTGGTTTTGGGTGCTAGTTATATTTTTTAAACTACTTTTAAATATGTAGCCACTTAAAAAACAATTCATGTATACCCTAACATTATTTTTTATTATACTAGTGGCAATATACAGTGTGTCCCACAGTTGGGACTAGAACTGTACATTGTGGGCTTCTAGAACTGTGATAGAATTAAGAGATGTTGGCCAGCAGGTCTCTACTGGAAGCCAACAGGAATATAGTATTTATGAGAATGTCTTTACCAACAGAGACAAAGGCAAGAACAGGTTCAAGCCAAGTATCTATAACTTTTAAATCCCAATCAATTGCCATGAAGAACTATGAAGAAATAAATACAGTCACAAGGAACAGTTTCTGTGACCTTCTAATGCATGGTTTGTCTTCACATTAAATGTAATACGGCATATCATGAGGAATTAGCTCGTTAAACTCTATTTTCTCTGAATATTAGACATTTGCAATTCTTCCTAGTCATCAGACGTCTGAGTTGACTTTGGGAGGGATCTTTCCACTGCTCAGTGGAGGGCAGGGTCTTAGGGTCTCCGCTGGTTTGGGAAATAAGTTACTGACACTTGGAGCCTCTAGACTGCAGTAAAAAGAAATTCCCATCAAAAAACGGCTTTTATCATAGCTGTCACCCCAGTGCCTAAAACGTAGAGCAGTGAAGGCAGCAACTATGGCCAAATTCCATTCACTCGTTTTTCTTATCCTTTGTATGGAATCAGACGGATTCATGTTCTCAGAGTCTTGAGAGTCAGTTAATCGCTCCAAAGAAAATAGTGATGAGCCAGATGATGGATGAATCGCTGGTCGGTGCTGACAGCTGTGACCACTTCCTGGTGACCTCGCAGGTAGGTTTAGACTGTACCGAGGAAGCAGGAAAAAGAGACTGGGAGAGAGGGAGAGCATCTGATCTGATCTTTTTCTCTGTAATCTTCATCTTTCATTTACAAAGGAGCAGTAGACTCGAATAATAGAGAAAGGAACTCCACGACCTTTCAGACTTATCATTTCTGCTACCATTTTGCTCTGTTCAAAGAGATGAAGGACATCATAACACTCAAATCAACTTAGGCTGGAATTCGTGTTAGGGAAGTAAACATGACCACTGATATTTCCATAATAAATTTAATTTTCATTTGGCCTCTCTTTGCAAGACCACAGAATTCATACCTTACACCAAAATCCCTTAGCATATGTTAAAAACACAGCCAGAATAAAAGTCGCCTTTTTGTTTTGAGGGTGTTAAAGTCAGTCCACCGGTCCTGGTAGAGGGTAAGCTAAAGGGAGGTTAATATAAGAACTCAACTAATTGGCTCATAAACCACAAGACATAGGCATAATAAGGACATACGGGTTTCAGAGATGGACCAAAAAATCTATGAAAAGACAATGTCACCTGATGGGCCACTGGAATATTGTCCTAACCTACAGTGCTGTAGACACCAAGTACAGCCCACAGATGTGGGTTTTTTCCACCTGCATAGGGTTTCAAAAAATTAATTAATTGCCTGCATTTAAAAATTGGGGGATTCCACATAGAAATGTGGATTTCCAACTACACTCAAAACAATTTCTGGCAACACCAAGCCCACCCTCTAGCATGTTAGCAAGAGGTGGAACTGCCCCCATGAGAGTCCCACTGTACTCACTTCCCTGACCACATCACCATCCCAGTCCTACGAGTCACACCTTCTTCTGTTAGTAGTGGCCTAGCCACCATCCCTCGTAGGAGGCAGGTTTGCAAACAGTATGACAGTTTAGGTTGTCTGACTCTCTCACGCTTCCAGAGGTACCACTAAATCTTTTCAGACAAAACAGAAGCCAACTCAGAAGCCATCTTTCCAGAGTTTCAAGTGCAGGTTTGGAACACATACAAATGTGCCACTACAAAGGTTGAGATGCAAGGCATTTCACATCTTTAATTTCTTTAAATCAAATTAAATGCAGGGAACACCCTGCTAAACAAGCCATGGTCCCTGCCTAGAATATTGCTATGACTAGGTGAGAATTATTGAGCATGGTGGCAGCACTCAGGGAGGATACAGAGGACCACCCTTCCTCCCTGAGGTCTTCTGCAAACATCACTGGGAGAAGTCATCTCTCCCAGAAGTGGGGTGGGCTTTTGCTCTCACCTCGTATCCTGGTAACCATCGCTGCAGGAACTATGACTCGGAAGGAGACTATCTAGGGATTGAACCAGTGGCCTTTGTCTGTTTAGCATTATGAGCTTATTAATTGAGCCAATCAGGCACAAGCACAGGGAATGGGAAGAGGATATTGGAAACCTATAGCCTAGTGGTTGTGGGAAATAATAAATGAAAAAAAGCAATTTGCAGAAGATACGTGTGTGAAGAAAATATCTGGAAGGATAAACACCAAATGTCAACACTAGCCCTCTGGGAGGTCGGCAGGGAGCCCAGAGGATGAAAGACTGTTAGTTTCCAGTCTCCTCTGCTTGAGTGTTCTAAAGCAAGCAAGGTTTGCTTTCAAAATTATAAAAACTCTTAGAATAGAATATTCATAAAATATTAAATATAAAACATTCTTAAATATATGTTATGCATAGAAATATATTTCTGCATAGAAAAAAAGCTTATCTTTGGGTAATAAAATGATGGGGTAATTATTTTCTTCTTTTTAACTGTCTGCATCCCTCAAATTTTCTACTTTTATAATCTGGGAAAAATAATGAACATTAACAGAAAATAAATCTTGTATCTTAAATCATCTCTCACCCTCATCCTCTCCCTCCTAAGTTTAATTGAAACAGAAAGCTTCTATTTGCCTCTCCCTCCCCGATTTTCCACATCCCAAGCCCGCACTACAATATTTTGTCACTCACGGATATGTGTCTTATGACATCTATTGGCACAGCCCATAAGTGACAACATGTCAGACAGAGTCCCAGTGTTAAGACAAGCTCAGGAATAAACCTCAGCGGCAGCTGTTTCCTAAATGTCCTGTGGGGCCCCAAATGTGCACAGCCACAATGTTCAGAAGACCTGGGACACAAAGGGCATGTCCTGCCGGAGATGACCTCAAACCACTGGGTAAGGTGCCAATCCCCGCAAGAAGTCCTTTGTGATATCCCCCAGTCTGGGCTGCTGCAATGTCAAATGTCTTTATCTAGAGAATGTTCTGGTAAAGAGTGTGTGGCAGATCTGCTCAGCTCTAGATAATGTGGCTGACGCTGTGCTACCCTCACTCAAGAAACCTGTTACTGGATGTAATAGTGAATTTTATGTGTCAACGGGCCTGGGCTGCGGGACGCCCAGATACTTGGTTACATGTTATTCTGGGTGTGCGTGTGAGGGTGTTTCTGGAAGACCTTAGCATTTCTGTCTACCGAGGGAAGCGGATTCATCACTGAGGGAAGCAGGGTGGTCGGCACCATCCAATCCACCGAGGGCCTAAGTAGAACGAAAGGCAGGGGAAGGGAGAATTTGCCCTTCTGCCCGACTACTGGAACTGAGAACTTGCCCTGGGCAAGGGCAGCTTCAACTTTGTCCCTTGTGCCATGAAGGCCATGAAATAACAGCACAGAGATGGCAGCAAGGGGTGTTTGGGGACTGAGTGGGTGCTCACAGTCAGTTGCAGCCCCCCTGCCCCCAAAGACCCAGAAAAGCAAGAGAAAAAGAGCCAAGGCTTCCCCGCATCATGCCTTCCCCGCACCATGCCTTCCCCGCACCATGCCTTCCCCACGCCCAGCGTCCGAGAAGGGGACAGTGCAGAACCGTGGGGTAAGAGTCTGGCATTTAGGGGTCCCCGGGATCAGACACCACAGATTGTCCCAGGAAGGCCCTGGTGACATACTCAGGGATGTCAGGCTGAGGGACACCTGGGGCAGGAGGCCACGGTAGGACCGAGACCGATGGGGATCCAGAAGGGGCAGCCTCAGTGGCATCTGTGAAAGCTCCTGCCCCAGCTTAGCCACTGCCCTGAAGGAGTGAAGAGCAGAACAGGGAAACCGTCCCGGAAGTGCGGCCTTCCGGACAGACGTGACTGCACAGTCGCTGGCTTTGACTTATTTCAACCGGAAGTGACCAGATTACATTCTCTGGTATCAGACAAATGAAGGCTTGGGATCGAAGTTAAATAATAGAAAATAAGGAAAATACACTTGTACACTGAAATCTATAGAAATTTGTACCACTCTAAACAATAGGTTTTGAGAAAATGTCCTCCCCTTGTGACTGGAAGTACCAGAAACCCTACCATAGGCGACAGCCACTGCAAGGGGAATGCTGAGGGTCCCCTCTTGCCTCTGCCTCATCCGCTTATGAAGTCTTGAAAGGACGTGACGAGGGCTTGCTGGTGCCGCCACACAGCCTGGGTGACTTTGGCCTTTATGACATGCCATTGTTATCCACCAGTAAGTCTGTGGGGCCCTAATTTGTTTTCTGGCTCTCTTGGGGCATCACTGGTTTCCCATCCCATGGGCAGAACACACTATGGCAGTTCCAGCTGTCCCTGATTTGGAAAATTATAGGGTGACAGTGACAAGAGTCAGCCCCAGCAGAGGCCACTGTCCTGGCAGGAGCAGAAATGACCAGATCCAAGTCATCGCCTTCCTAGTCCAGGCTGAGCAGGGGCCTGGTGCCATTCCTCGATCTGCCCTTCAGCCTGCCTTCCCTCAGGGGCAGGGAGCTCGCCAACCCTTGGACATCCCCTTCTGGCCCTTCCTTGTCAAAACTCACGGTGCTGCTGCCAGCTAAGGCCTGACCCCTGCTAAGCCCAACATCCCCTCTGGGTCCTGTTGGTCCTGTGAGTTAACCCACCTCCCAGCCTCCTCCAGAGCCAGCCTCGGTGCTCCTCCTGCGTTTCTTCCCTTCTTTGGCCCCCTACCTTTCAAGGCAGCCGTGAGAAGCTGGGCTGGACCAGCTGAGACAGAGCCCGAGCTGGGTTGATGTCCAAAGGCTCCCAGACGTGCAGTGTGATCCAGGCCTCCCCCCACATCTCCACGCTCATGAGGACACCGCAGGCCGAGTGCTCCCACTCCAGCTAAGGGGGGAAAGGGGATGGGGAAATGACCAGATCCTGGAAGCTCCAATGGAAAAGACCTGAGGGGCCACCGTAGGGTCCAGGTTTCTTTTGGTTGGGCACTTCCTGGGACAGCTGGAGTCAGGGGCAGGGGGTTTTGTGCCACCCACTGGTGGGCAGGGACCTCTGGGGAAGATGTTCTGAGCTCACTCTCCAACACTCTCACTCAGCTCCTGGTACTTAACCCAGAACAGGCTTCCCAAAGAGGGTGTGGCTAAGTCATCAATCTGCCCCTGACCAGCTGGGTGACTATAGACAGGTGAGTCGTCTTCTCTGAGCCTCATTTTCCTTGACTGCCAGAAGGGACACAGGCCCTTTCCAGGGCTTTGGTGAACCACGTAGAGGCCTCAATAATGGTAGCTGCTCCTGTTTTCTCTCCTGACTCCAGCTGGAACTGTCCCTGTCTTTGCCACAGCATCCCTACGAAAGCAGCACCGTAGCAGAGAGTCAACACCTGCTATTTGACATAGGCCATGGCTTCCCCCGCCAAGTCTGCATTTCACAAAACTGCAGTAACTCTTTATTCCCTTTAAAATAACATAGAAAATGAATGGGGAAATCTTTTTAGAGACATACTTCAAACTTGTGTAGTAATTTATCAACTCTTCTGTGTACCAGGCATTGTGTAAGTGCTTTAGAGACATAATCTTATGACTCTGAGAGTGGATATTATTTTACAAATGAGGACAGGACACAGATATTATTACTTCTGTTTTACACACGAGTAAACTGAGACTCCAGGAAGTTAGCTCATTAATAACAACAATACATAATATTAAGCATTTACTATATGCTAATCTGTTTACATATATGAAATAACAGTATAAATGTCTGTGTGTATGCCTGGCACATACTGAACATTAAATGTGTATTAATGACTCAGTATTATAAGGAATTTTTCATTTAATCTTCCCAACAACCCTATAAAGTAGGCACTTTTATTATCCCCATTTTTCACGTGAGAAAATCAGGTCATAGACATAGTTCCTAAGTGGTAGAGCAGAGATTTGAACTCAGAGAGCCCAGGTCTCAACTACACAGTGTTCTGCTCAGTCTCACAGCTGGTGAGTGGTAGAGGTAGAATGTGAAACCGTGCCCATCTGACTCCAAAGTCCATGCATTTTACCACCTTGATAATTTGTGAAGGTCACAATTCATTTACTTAGAGAAAACTCAGACAGCCTCTTTGTTCTGGCGGGGGATGAGTCCACATTGACCCCACAGACCCTTGGGACTGTGCCTTATTCCTAAGCCTGCAGGTAGCAGTGCTGTGACAGACAGACAGATAAAACAAGCTAGGCAGCTAGGATTCCATGAATAATAATATCCATGTCCATCAGACTCTAGAGTAATGCTGCTCTCAAAATTCAGACACCTGAGTTTCTAAAACTCTCCTAATTTGCTCTCCAGGTGAATGTGAATTCTCCTTCCTCCAAAACCTCAGAGCACTTACTGGACTCTCTCAAGGAATGTCTCATATTCTGACTTACATTATGGTTCTCGGAGGACCACTCTTCTCACCCCTTCTAGAGCTAAGTGCCTTGAGAACTGTATGGTTAAAAGATGAATTTGGCTGCTGGGTAAGAGGCCCCTCCAAGTAACAATGGCGTAAACAAGACAGAAGTTTGTTTCTCTCTTGCACGATGGTATGGCCGCAGAGTGTGGGGCTGACGGAGGCTCTGCTCCACAGTGTCATGCAGGGATCCAAGCACCTTCCAGCTGTGGCTCTGCCATCCCCAGAGGGTTGCCTTCATCTGCCTATCGTGGCTCCACTCCCTGCCTACATTCCAGCCAGTAAGAAGAGAAAAAGGCAGCCAGGGGAGGGCAAGCCCCTGACTTTTAAAGGCAGAACCAAATTAAAAGTTCTGTTACTATCAAAGAAAGGGAGAACACATAGTGAAAAGAAATTAGCCATCTCAGGTGGCCATGTCTTAGGAAATACATTCAAAACGATGTTGTGTGCATGCAGACAACATTTCTTCATTCAACAAATATGTATAAAATGCCACCATATTTCAGAATCCAATGCTAGGTGTTTATAAACAATGGATGGATAAATGAATCAGCCCCTTTTATGGAAAGGCAACCTGGAGGTAAGACCATGAAAATTTTACGAGGGAAAATAATTTAAAATATGGACACAAGTAATTTTTTTCCATAGAAGGTTGTAGATAAAAACAGACATATTGAAAGCTGAATTTTCTGTGGCTTGCTGAAAAATATGGAAAATCAATTATAAAGAAAGTAAACAAAGAGCCCTGATTTATCAGGCTATGCTGCCACTAGCAAAATATATTACACCGTCTCAGTCTTCAATTTTTACTTTAATGACTTTTTCTGTATTTTATTCCAAAACACATTTTTATTTTTTTCCTTTACAAAACAAAACAAAGAAATTGTCACTTACTGCATTTAGATAAATACATGGGTCCAAAATTGAATTCTTTCTGTGTCTTCTATAAGATAAACATTCCAGGGATTTAATCTGGGAGAAGAGCCAAAGTCTAACTCCAATTTATTATTATTTCTAAATAATATATAAGCCACCACATAAAGCCTTTAATAATAATGTCAGTTGAGCTGCCACAGGAATGCATCACTGTCGTCAGCCGCAGACATCACCAACTCAGCTTTTCTCATTTTCCGAATTCCATTAAGATTTATTTCCACCATCTTCCCAGATGGCGCCACCACCCTCTCCACCTCTCGCCACCATAAAAAAGTCCAACAAATGATTTGCACTTACCGTTTTAACTACAATACCAATAGTAATATGCATAGTAATATTAACAAGTGAAAATTTTAAATTCAAATGTTAAGAGGTGGTGACAGTTTTGCACTGAGTTAAAATGAGTTGTATTTAATTAGAATACAGTTTTCAGAATTTAGGCTTTCGGTTTCAAAGGGGCAAAAGTGAGTCTTAGGAATTTGTATTTTCTTCCCTCATGTTGTTGCCATGCGGTGTTTTTCTCTGCATACATTCTCCTGAGAAACCTGACTTAATGCCTCCTATCTCTCCTGGGCACACAGACCCACTGTACTTACACAGTGTGCTGTTTCTAGCAGAACAGCTGTATCCATTCCGGCAGCTTCCTTTCTGTCAACTGCATTGGGCTTGCCTAGGAATAATTCCTAGACATCAAATAAGACTTTCCCATCTAGGGTAGACAAAGCATTGTCCCTCAGAAAGAATTTTGCAATTCTCATTTTATGTAACTGAAGTGAATATACATATATTTAGCTACTGTAGGTAATGTACTTGGCAGTGTATCTGGCACAGAGTTACTATTTGCTTAGGACTTACTATAATTAAGGCAAAATTCTAAGTCCTCTGAGGAATACTGCAACTCATTGGTTCATTAAAAATACTGGCTGGACGAGGTGGCTCACACCTGTAATCCCAGCACTTTGGGAGGCTGAGGCAGGAGGATCACCTGAGGCCAGGAGTTCGAGACTAGCCTGGGCAACATCGCAAGACACCATCTCTGCAAAAAATTTAAAAAATTAGCCAGGTATGGTATTGTGCAACTGTTGTGAGGAGCCTGAGCCAAGAGGATCATTTGAGCCCAGGAATTTGAGGTTACAGTGAGCTATGATCATGCCACTTGTACTCTAGCCTGGGTGACAGAGTTAGACCATATCTCTTAAAAAAAAAAAGCTACTTATGGATCACTAGCTATACATTCATTCACTCAACACATATTTATGGAGTGACTACTATGTGCTAGACATCATGCTAAGTTTCCAAAACAAATACAGTCCCTACCTTCACGGATCTTCCAGGCCAGTGTGGAAGGCAGGCAACCAAATAATTACACAAATGAATGTAGAACTAAATGCTGATTGGGATAAGTGTTATAACCCATATAAAGCCTGGGTTCCTGTGGTTCAACTTCCTAGCAGTGTCACAGTCAGAGAAACACAATCCAACAAACAAAAGTAATTTCACTAGAGCTCAGATCTCTGTCAAGGTCATGCAAAACAAGGAAAGACTGAGAAACTGTCATAGATAGAAACTGTCATAGACTGGAGAGATGTAAAAACTAAATGCAATGTGGTGCCCTGGTTTGGCTCCTGGAACAGGAAGAGGATATTAATAGAAAAACTGGTAATTCCAAATAAAGTCTGGAGTTTGGTTAATAGACCATATAGTTCGGTTAATGAAACTAACCAATGTCAGTTTCTTAGTTTTGACAAACGTGGCAAGGTAATGTAAGATGTTAACAATGGTGAACACCTGGTGAAGGGTATATAGAAACCCTCTCTACTATCTTTGCAACCTTTCTGTAACTTTAAAATTATTCCAAAATAGAAAGTCTATTTCTAAAAAATAGGTCATATCGTTACTTGAGTTCTCAAAAACATATAACATTATCTAAATATAGGTAACATCTATAAAAGTCTCTATTTGAGATTTATCTCTTATGTTAGTTATCTATGGCTTCATAACAAATGAACCCCAAACTTAGAAGCTTGAAATAACACTTAGTATGTCACACAGTATTTGAGGATCATGAATCTGCGGGTGGCCCAGCTGAGAGAGCCCATCTCAGGCTCTCCCCTGAGGCTGTAGCCAAGCCGGAAGCGAGTGCTGCAGTCATCTCAAGGCTCAGCTGGGATGGGGGAGTCCAATTCCAAGCTCACTCACGTGGTTGCTGCCAGCCTCGGTTTCTTGCTCGTTGCTGGTGGAGTCTTTAGTTCTTCCCTGAGTGGGCTTCTCCAGCAGGTGGCTCACAAACGTAGCTACTGGCTTTCCCCAAAGCAAGTGACCAACACAGCAAGAACACATCCAAGACAGAAGCCACAGTCGTTCTATCACCTAATCTCAGAAGTGACATGCTATCACTCCTGCCATGTTCTATTCATTCGAGGCAAGATAATAAGCAGAGCCTACCCACAAGGGGAGACAAATTAAACTCCACCTCTTGCAGGGAGCAATATCAAAGAATTTGTGGACATGTTTTTAAAACTACCACACCTCTACTCCCTCCAAATACCCCCACCAAAATTACAGAAAAAGGAACAAAAACTAGCATGAATTCATAAAGACAAGGAAATCACAGGAGACAACAGCAACAAAAATTCAGAATTGGGAAATCAGGAAACTGAATCAAACTTAGAAAATCCAAGGACACTGAAGCCAACAGTGGGGAAAGCCACCAGGCCACATAATTTGCACCACAGAATCTCAAGAAGTCACACGCATTGGCAGCACCAGGTACTTCTGAAGTGGAGTCAGGGATTAAGCTAAGAATTCTAGGACTGGTAGAAAGTCCGTTTGAGTAGTTAGTGTAAGTCCCTGCTCCTTAGGCATGGGCTGCACATAGTGGCTTCTTTCCAAAGTACGTCATATGCAAAGGGGGAACAGAAGAGTCAGTGAAGAAACCTCACGAACACTACCTCGGCTAGGAGACCAAGGCCAACATCAACAGTCATAACCATCCACGTCATGAATCATGACATGATGTGATGCAAATGGCACTTTATCTCTGTGGTCTTCCTCCCAGTAACCCATAACCTCCGTCTTACCATGAGGAAAACATCAGGCAAAGGCCATTAGCAGGGCATCCTACAAAATACCACCAGTATTCCTCAAGACACTCAAGGTCTCAGAAAACAAGGAAAGTCTTGGAAATTGTCATAGCCGAGAGGAGGCTATGGAGACATGGCAGCTAGATGTACTGTGGTATCCGGGATGGGTTCCTGGAATGGAGAAAGGATGTTAGGAAAAAACTAAGGAAATCAAAAGAAACTCTAGATTTTAGCTAGTAATAAGATGTATCCATATTGGTTCATTAGTTATAAAAAAACGTATCATACCAATGTAAGATGCTGATAATAGAAGAAACCGAGTTTGGGGCATATGGGAATGCTCTGTACTATCTTCTCACTTTTTCTGTAAACCTAAAACCATTCTAAAAAGAAAGCATATTTGAAAAGAAGTAGATTCCCTAGGCGTTTCTCCCAACTAGGTGCATCCCAGCAGCTCCCATCTGCTGCGCTGGCAGAAAATGAGAGGTTTATTGATTGACATGGGGAAAATGGACTGAGGCACCCACCATAGTTGAGGGACAGGGTAAGATACTGAAAATCATTAGATTAAGTAAGAGTTTACATATTAACGAATGCCGAAATACCCAGCCCTCCTCCCTGACTCAGAACCCAGGAGGAAACCAGGCTTCTAAATTCCAAAAAGGAAATTTAAAAATTCTTCTTCGGGCCACGTGGCTCACGCCTGTAATCCTAGCACTCTGGGAGGCCGAGGCAGGAGGATTGCTTGAGCTCAGGAGTTTGAGACCAGCCTGAGCAAGAATGAGACCCCATCTCTAGAAAAAATAGAAAAATTAGCCAGGCACACCTGTAGTCCCAGCTACTAGGGAGGCTATGGCAGGAGGATCTCTTGAGCCCAGGAGTCTGAGGTTGCTGTGAGCTATGATGACACTACTGCACTCTACCCAGAGCAACAGAGTGAAACTCTGTCTCAAAAAAAAAAAAAAAAAGAAATTCTTCTCTGGCCAATCCAAGAGAAAAGAAAGATACCGCAATAGGAGAAGGGGAGGAGCTCCCCCAATGAAACAGCCCACCCTACCGTGTGGTTTACACTCAAGCCCAATCCCATACACGGGAGTTTTTAGTGCCTCGATCTTAAAAATAATTACCAGGTATTTGAGGAAAACCTTTAAAATGAAAGAGAACAAAAATAACAAAAAGTAATCTAGAAGAAACAGACACTACAAAAACGAAAAATGCTTCAAAGCTATATTTAATTTTTCAGAGCTATAAGAGACTACATTATCTCCATGAAACAAGAATAGGGTGCTATAAAAATGAACATCAAGAGAGAAAAACAGGGTTCTTGGAAATTAAATTTTTAGCAGCCAAAATGACAAACTTAGAATACTTAGAAATAGGAAGAATAGCAGACTAGTCTAGGACTTCCAATACTCAAATAAAAGTGGTGCCAGGAGATTACAGAAAAACAAAAGGGAGGAAAATTAACTTATTCATATTTCAAGAACATTTTTAGAATGTAAAGAATGAGTCAGTGCATTGAGAGGGAACTGACAGTGGATAGAAATAAATCTACACCCAATCATTAAATCGTGAGATTTTGAAATATGGAAGACATGGTCTAGCCAAACAGTAGTGCCACTGCTCCTGCCAGTGACGGGTTTAGGATTGGGTATGTGGTACAGTCCGAACCAATGAGACATCAGGGAGTGTGTTTTGGCCATCGGGAAAAGTTTCAATAACTCAAACAGGGAGACAGACTCTCCTTTTCCCATGTATAGATGTTTGGAACTGCCTCAGCCGTCTTTGAACCACAAGAGCAGAAAGCTTAAAGAACACACATTTGGAAAGTGGAAGAGCTAGGTCTTAAATCTGTCTCCAAATCACATGCTCTTAATTTAGCTCACAGTCCACGCTGGGAGACTAACCAGGGGAAAGGGTCTGGAATGAATCATACCTGTGACTCCTAGTTTGTCACACTAGTTCATATATCAAGTGCCTCCAATAAGCTCATGTCACTTTTCTGGAAACTCAGCAACTTGAATTTGCATACTTCTTAGTGCCAGAAAGTAACCCTAGATCGTAAGTCCTTGAATATCAATAGCCTGAAGTCATAGTAACAGCAATTATCAGTTTGACTCACAACTCGTTTAAAATGTCATCTTCTATTAATAACAGTCAGACGGCTGGTTAAAGCATAGTGCTAGAGGGGCCAAGGCCATGACTTTGAATCTCCAGGTCTATCCTAGTTTACTTTCATCATGTCCACTGTCATAATCTCTCCACTAATTTCAACCAATAATCTTTCAATCAAACGCAGACTCTAAAATAAGAGGTAAGCCACGTGCAGCGTGGCTCACGCCTATAATCCCAGTTACTTTGGGGGGCTGAGGTGAGAGTTTGAGACCAGCCTGGGCAACATAGTGAGACCCTATCTCTGCAAAAAATAAGACAAATTATCCAGGCATGGCGGTGCACACCCGTAGTCCTAGCTGCTCAGGAGGCTGAGGCCAGAGGATCCCTTGAGCCCAGGAGTTTGAGGTTGCTGTGAGCTATGATCAGGCCACTGCACTCCAGCCTAGACAACAGAATGAGAGCCTGCCTCTAAAAGAAAGAGGTGAGATTTGTTAAAGGATACAAAATTATAGCTAGGTAGGAGGAATATATCTCTTCTCTGCTTTTTGGCTAAGATCAAGCATAGATAGAAGGGCTAACTTCTAGTGTTCTGTGGCAGAGTAGAATGACTATAGTTAACAACAGTATATTACGTATTTTCAAATAGCTAGAGGGTGGATATTGAATGTTTCCAACACAAAGAATGATAAATTTTTGACATAATGGATATGCTAATTACCCTGATCTGATCACTATCATTATATGTATCCCAACACCACTATGTACCCCATAAATATGTACAATTTTTATATAAGGTGTCAATTTTTAAAATTTCTTAAATTTAAAAAATTAAAAATAAAATAAGAGGTGAGTTTTATCATGTGACAAAAAAATGAGGAAGTGGTTTAATTGTGGAAAAAAATTGCCATATTCCTGCAATTAAAAAAAGGTATCATGATAGTGGTTAGAAAGCCTCTCCTTCATAAACAAAGGGAAGCATCGTTTTTTATGATTCAGGCAATTGTCTCACTGAATCCAGTGGAATTAACTACCTCCTGTGGGTTGACAACACCCAAATCAACACCTTTGTCCAGATAGCTCTCCTAACCCCAAGCCTCATAGCCACCTGGGATTCTATGTCTCCTCCTAAATGTCATGTGGATACCTCAAACTCAACCTTCTAAAACTGATCTCGTTATCTTACCTCTCAAACTATGCTTTCTCCTTTCAATCTCAATGAATGGCACCACCGTGCAACAAGTTGCCCAGGCCAAAACTTAGAAATCGTTCTTGACCACTCTGTCTCTCAGCAATAGGTGTGTATATCCTTCCTTCTCAATATTTCTTCTCTCTGACCCCTGCTCTGTATCCCAGTGGAGGCATCTCTTTCCTGTTCTATTTCAGTGGACTTCTAACTTGTCACTTGCTTCTAGTATCTTCTCTCTCCAATCTCCATGGCCATTAGAGTCACACTAAAATGCAAATCCAATGCAAGGAAGCGAAAGAGGCAGTGGAGAGATGGGTGTGGGGTCTATCACGCAGGCCATATATGGAGTGTGTGTTTTATCTTCTGATTGGGGAACCTCCGAGGGGTTTTACACAGGGAGTGACGTGATCGGGAAGACTCTTTTCTGCCATCCGATGGGTCTCGTCACTATTTAAATGTGTGTTTTCCTGATTGAAGTTAAAGCATGTCCCCATATACTTACTCATTCAGACTTTCCCTTCTGTGATTTTCTTATTCATATAATTCCCTCTTTTTCTTTTTCCTTTTTTCCTAATGTGTTTCCTGCTTCTTTCCATGATGATTTTTAGGCATTTTTCTCTACATTCTAGAAATTAATTTTTTCTCAGCCACAGATGTTGCAAATATATCTTAACAGCTGGCACCTACTCATTTACTCTGATGATGCTGTTCACCTTTCGACAGCAGCCCCCAAAAGCATTTTTAATGTATTCAAATCTGTTTTTCCTTTATTGTATATACTTTGAGGATCCTATTGAGAAATATCTCCCCTACCCAAAACCATAAAGAATAATCCACATTTTTTTTCTATTAGCATTGCACTTTTATCCAGGAGTTTACATCTGGATGTGGCATGAGATGAGAATCTAACTTTATATTTCTCCAGCTAATGACCAACTTTCTCAAGATTATTTACCAAATATTCTACCGTTTCCCTATCTCTATAAAGTATCAAGTTCCCAAATATACAGGTCTATTTCTGGATGCTCTTCTCTTCCATTTGGGCCTGTTTTTATGCCCAGATTTATAACATATGCCAATATCTGGTAGTGTAAGTCTCCTTTCTTTGCTCCTTTTTCCCAAAAATGTCTTAGTTATTCATGAAGCTTTACTCATCCATCTAATTTGTAGAATCCATTTATTGAGTCCCCTAAAAATACTCAATTTTAACTGGAGTTGCATTGAATTTATAATTTATAATTAGATGAGAATCAAGTGTTATAATGTTGTCATCCCATCCATAGCTCTTTATTTATACACATCTTATTTTATATCCTTTAATAGAGTTTCCAATTTTTCTTCAGAAGGATCTTGAGACTTTCTTATTATGTTAATTTCTAGAAAATATATAGGTTTATGAGGTTTGGGGTTTTTTGCTATTTTAATTGGTAGCTTATTTTCTTTTACATGTTATGAGTTGTTTCTAGAGTAGAAGGTGCTATTCATATTGATTTTGTACCTCCAAACCTTGCTGAACATTTAATTCTCTTACCAGTTTTAATGCTTTATTTACTCTCTTGGGTTTATTATGTAAATTCTCATACTATCTAAAATAAGGACAATTTGTCTCTTCAATTCTGTACTAGTTATGATTTAGGTTCAGCTGCATGGAACAGAGACCCAAAATAACAGTGGCTTTAAAAAGAGAGAAATGTATTTTTCTGTCATTTGAAAGTCGGGACGTAGGAAGTTTGACTCTGATATGGGAGTTCTACGGTCATGTAGGGCCCAGGGTAGCCCACCTGCTTAGGATGTGCCTCCATACTCATGTCCCAAGACGTTGCTCCTGGCGTCACACCCACGGTCCCTGCAACAGGATGAACAAAGGAATCACCTCACAAGTTGCATACGCAGCTCCTATATACAACCTACTAGCCAAAACCTAACTTGAGATTTTGAAAAATCATCTATTAGTTATTTATTTTACTTTATTATTTCATTGATTTCTGCTTTCACCATTACTTCTTTTTTTTTCAAATTAACTTTAATTTTCTATTTCCTAGTTTTCTGCATTGAAAGCTGAGCCCATTTATTTTTCTATCTTTCCTGGTTCTAGTTGTATTCAACACTCTAAACTCCCCTCTTGGCGTAGTTTTAGTTGCATCACACAATGTCACCATGTCCCACTTTGATTATCATCAATCCTAAGAATTTTGGCATTTCCCCTTGTCTCCTGGTGCTCCTGCCCTTGTGCAACCCCCTCCCCCTAGAGTGAGGGCTGGTCCTAGAGACTTGTTCTAGAACATGACAAAGGGAGTGGGATGTCAATTCCCAGATGAGGCTGCAAAAGCTACGATGCTCCTCTTGCTGGCACGCCCTCTCTTACTCGCTGTTGTGGAGCAAGCTGCCACGGTCCAACAGCCTGGTCCAACAGCCTGCGAGGTTCTCTGCAGTGCCGACAACCCTGCCCTGGACCCGACACTCCCCTTTCTCCAAAGCGTTCAGGATCAGTTGCTGAGTGAGGCTTTGAGTGCTGTCACCCTCCCCGTCTCATCTCAGGCAGGGCTGAGATCAGAAGCTGTTGGCTTCCTTGATGAGAAGATAAATTCTAAATGGCCTGTAACAGGGATCTACTTTTCGTGCAAGAAACTGCACAATTGTTTGTTGCCTATAAATCAACTTAATTTCAATTTTGAGCCTCTCCTGTGGTCAGGCTGGTGGGAAACTACACGCCCTTTTCTTATTTCCATTAGATGATATACTCGCATGGCTCAGAAATGAAAAATATATAAAAAGTGATACCGTGAAAATCTCCTTCCTTCTCTCGTATATAACCACTAATATTGGCTTCTCATGCATCTTTCTAAAGTTTCATTATAAATATACAAGCAAGCATAAGGATGCATTATATATGCCTATTTCTCTCTCTCTCTCTCTCTCTCTCTCTCTCTGCCCCCTTTTCCACAAAGGACAGCACACTATACAAACTACTCAGCATTTTGCCTTTGTTATTTCACTGTAAATGCCTGGTAGATGTTCTCAACAAACAGGTTGATCATTCTTCTTTACAGCTATCCAGTACCCCGTGGTGCGGAGGACTGTAATTTATCTAACCATCTCCCGGGGATAGACGTGTGTGTTGTTTACAGTCTTCTGCCATTACAAACAATGCTGCACTGGATAATGTCAAGTTTAGACAATGGAGGGAAATGTAAAAACCGGCTGAGGCATTTCACTATGCATTTCCCAGTAATTTCTTTCCCCTGCTGCTGTTTCTTCCTGCTGCATTTTTATTTTCCGGGAAGCCAAATGTTGATGCCTTATTGCAGTTTGCACATTTTTCAGGGTCATGTTAGCCATTGGAATTACACAACGAAATAGAAAAATGTACGTTTGTGGAAGTCCTGAAAGTTAACAATAACAACAACAAATCTCCCACCCAGCCAGGGCCTCCTGCAGCCCCGGTGATGAGACAGCAGGCCGGTGGGAGTTTTGCAAACTCAACACACAGTGACACAAGCAGAGGCAGACAATCCCTCCTGTCACAGCAGCCTAAGAAGCACAGGGTGTGCGGGTCTCGCCAGGGCTACTGATACCATGGAATTTGTTCCCGCAGTGCTCGATAACTCTCACAATCGTGCTGGCACATACACCCAAGAGAACTGAAAGGAGGGACTCTAAGAGATATCTGTACTTCCATGTTCGTAACAGCATTACACACAAGAGCCAAGGAGTGGAGGTGACCCACATGTCCACTGGCCAATGAACGAGTAGACAAAAGGTAGTGTAGACACACAATGGAATATTATTCAGCTTTAGAAAGAAGGCAAATCCTGGCACATGCTGTAACATGAATCTACCTTGAGGACATCATGCTAAGTGAAATAAGCCAGTCGCCAAAGGAAAAATGCTTGCTATACGATTCCACTTACATGAGGTACCTACAGTCATCAAATTCATAGCGACAGAAAGTAGAATGGCGGTTGCCGAGTGCTGGGGGACGGGGAGGAGGGGAATTACTGTCTGATGGGTACAGAGTTTCAGCTTTGCAAGATGGAAAGAGTTCTGGAGATGGATAGTGGTGACAGTTGCACAACTATTAGCATGTACTTAATGACACTGAACACTTAAAAATGGTTAAGAGAGTAAATTTTATGTTACATGTATTTTTCCACAATTAAAAAAAAAATTTAAGCTGGGAGGCCAAGGCGGGAGGATTACTTGAGCTCAGGAGTTCGAGACCACCCTGAGCAAGAGCAAGAGCCCGTTTCTACCAAAATACAAAAAGTTAGCTGGCTGTGGTGGTGCTTGCCTGTAGTCTCAGCTACTCGGGAGGCTGAGGCAGGAGGATCACTTGAGCACAGGGGTTTGAGGTCGCCGTGAGCTACAGTGATTCCACTGCACTCTACCCAGGGCAACAGAATGAGACTCTTGTCTCGAAATAAAAAAATTTTTTTAAGAGCATTAAGAAAACAAATATCGGCAGCCCCTTGGTTGACATCAGTCTTTCTGTAGAAGCAGCTGTATGCAGAGCCTTTCTGATCAAATCATTTTTCTCCATGATCCATTTCTCCACAATCAGCGAAGAGAGGTGCACAGAGAAGATCTCGTCATGAGGATGACACTAGTAAAAATGCAAGATCATGCTAATCAAGGCCCCACTGAGCAAGGCACTAAGCAGGCTCCTTACTTCATCTCATCTAATCCGCATTAAAGCTCTGCAAGGTCAACAACATCTGCACTTTGCAGATGAGAAAACTGATGTTCAACAGACCCAGGCCAACAGCTGAAAACCATTAGCACTCATCGGAGTAAGCACTAAGGGAGATGGACGTGCCATAACTGAGAAGTAATCAATACTTGCTTAGCGCTAACAATAACCAATTTGAAATTGTTTTTAAGAAATCCCATTCACGACAACAACCAAAACTACAAAATACTGGAAAAGGGTTGTAAAAATCTACTGAAGAACTAGTAATATGCATAGGAAAGGGATTAGGACGAGAGAGTGAGAAAGTTCACTTTTAATCTGGCATATCTCCGTATGGTTTGAATTTTTATAACAATCATTTTTGTAACAACAAAAAAACTTAACCATCAGGCATGCGCATCTCTTGTATAAATGCATTTTCTGTACAGCAAACCTCTCCCTACAGTCGAGCTTCTCTAACAACAAACATTTGTAAAGCACTCTCGCTCACATACCTTGCTTCATTTGGCCCTTTCGCATGATCTGCCCGGGTGAGCAATCGACACAGTAACACTGATAATAATGCTCAGCATTGTGCTAATAAGCACTTTATTTAATCCTCAAACCACCCTCTGAGGTTATTATACTACACATGAGGGCACTGATGTTCAGAGACGTTAAGCAACTTTCCCAAGGTCACATAGCTAGTAAGTGATGCAGCTGCGATTCAAAGCCAGGTCTGTAGACTTTGCAGCTCTTTCTGTTACATCGTGGCTCAGAGAGACATGGTGAAAGAAATTACAAATGCCAATGCACGGGGAAGGGGGAAATAGAAAAACTGTAAAAAATAAAAAATGAATTCAGAAACACATAAATCTAGGCAAATGACCCCACTGTCCTCCCTGGAACTGAGTAAGTCCCTGCATTATAATGATTCATGCCATTTACTCAGCATCTATGCAGCGCCGAACCTGAGGGCTTCATGTACGATTTTTCTTACTAGGTGAGTGATCTTAATCAAGTCTCCTGACTTCCCCTACTCCCAATTTTGTCCCGTAAAATGAGACGACAGTGCCTCCTCTTAGGGCTGCTGAGATGAAGCATGAGTAGCACTCAGCACAGGGTGGAGCAGTAAGCAAGACTGTTGCAGCAACTATGATTATGATCAAGGTCGGAAAACCTCACATTCGCCCCTTCCTAGGAGCGAGGCGGCCTTCCCAGCTGCGCCCCGCCCGCCCTCGCCGGCTGCCTCTCCTCCGCAGCGCCGGCCATCCCCCAGCCACCACGCACCATCACCCGCAAAGCGGCAGGTGCCATGCTTAGGACACATCCAAACAGGCAAAAATCATTTAAATGACATTCCTTTTCATTTTTTTTTTTTTAACTTGAGCCTCTCCAAAAATATTAAAAGTGATCCAATCCATACACTTCGGCGATATTTCTCATATCCCCCTTTCTCACCACCCCAGTTTCTCCACAGCCCCTCAGGAGACGTCTCCTCCTAAGGCTCTTGCTTGACCCCAGCCCTTTGAGCTTTCTCTTTCTCTCCCGCTCCAAACCCGATCGAACAGAAAACCCTCTGGTCTCTGCCTCCAAACTGGGTCCCGAATCCAGCCAGTCCTGACCCTCCCTGCTCCCACGGAGGTCCACCTGCTCTCAGCCAGACTCCAGCAGGGGCTCCCACCCCTGCTCTGGAGTAGATGCTGGGATACGCCACCCAGTCCACCCTTCACACCGAGGCACTCACTTCCCCAGCTGCCAGAAGGGTCACCTGCTGATGGCTCTCAGATGAGTCCCTCCCGGGAATTGTCCTCAAAGAAGGCTGCCTGGCCTGCTCTCACAATAATTCCATCCCATCACATAAATGAATTCAGGGTCATCTCCCTTTTAACAGAAGCCTACCTTATAAGTGAAGATTGCCACCATTAAATTGGTGCCCAAATTTACTTATATTAAAATATTTCTGCCTAGCGAAAAAAAGAAAGAAAGAAAGAAAGAAAAGAAATGATGCCCTCGCCCCAAAGTAAGGCCTTCTCCAGGTGAACCTAAAACGTAAAGGCCTTCTCCAGGTAAACTTAAAGATCAAATGACACCGTGGCGATGGGAACAGCTTTGTCCAGCGCCTGGCGCACAGTGAGTGCTTTATGAAAGGCAGATTCAGCTATTTTTTTAAAATTTCTTATGAACACTCCTCAGTGCTAACCCAGGGAGAGACAAAATATGAGACAGGTTGATGTCAAGGGTGGTTGGGTTTAGTTTTTGATATTAGGTGAAATTTATTTTATTTTCCAATTTTCTACATTATTGGTTATATGATAATTACAATTTAAATTGTATAAGTATGTATTTACCTAAGAAGAAGAAGCAATACAATGAGGGTACCATAAATTGGAGTAAAATACCTAGTAAATTAGATATAATTATAGAAAATATATATGAATTCATATGAACATGTAAAAAATTCTTATGAATATAAGAAAAAAATTCATTAACCAAGAAGTAACAGTACTCAAGTTAACACACACTTGAGTCAGGAATAAAAGATTCCATTAATGGAAATTATTATGAAAGAATTTTCTAATAGAGAAAATGGTGCATTTTATGCATCAATTTTTTTTAAAGGCAGAAATGGGAAGCAAATCTAAATTGGGTCAGAGTAGTTAACTTTTTCTATAAGGAGAAAATACTTTACCCAATCTAGGTGATTTATTTGATAGTATCAGGGTCTGACTTCTCTAGCTCTTTGGAAACTATTCAAACTTAATGTTCGCTTCTTCCTTTGAAGGGTGAGGTACACCAACTCTTGCACATACTTTAAAGAGATTAATTTTTAAGCTCTCTCCTCTGATATAAAATGTACACCATGTCCTCTCCTCCTTTCACATCCCGTTCCCACTGGAGCAAACCGGGCATGAAAAGTTTGAAGGAGCTGCAGCTATTATTAAGGGAGGAACGTCATATGCGGCTGCAGATCAGCTGAAGAAATGGGTCAGAGGGATTTAAAACTAAGCCCATCCATTAATTGTTTTCTATATGTCAAACACTCTGCATCCACGAGCTCATTTAAATCTCATAACAACCCTAAGTAAGTAATGCTGCAATCCTTCTTGTACATTTTAGGCACTAAACCTTCGAGAAGTGAGGTAGCTAGTCCAAGATTACATGATGAGTAATAGTGGAACAAGGACTTGAACAAACATAGACTTCTGTTCGAAGCCTGTGCTCTTAGCCACTGTCCTACACCCCATTCTAACCCCTCAGTGACACGACACAGGTGGAGATCTGCTGGGGCGCACACGGCACTGGCACCGTTTCTCTCCTGAACTGCAGCAGACCTACTAACGACATGCATTTGCCCACTACCTCATGGATGTGTCCTTGCTAACCCCTGGTCTGTTTCATACGTCTCCATACAATTCCATATATTGTGATAGCTTAATTTAAATATAATATTAAACATGTATACTGCCCAAACTTATTTCACTTGAATTGAAGCTGAAAGAAGTACTAAACAAAGAGCCTGCATTATTTTACAAGCTCCCCTAGTGGTAACAACGGCGTGAAGTTATTTTCAGGGTTCTGTGGGGCCAATACATCTGGGAAAATCTGCAATAGAGTTAACATTTTGAAGCAGGAAAAAAATATCATCTGGGAGAAAAGAGAGCAGAATTTAGGAAGGAAAAAAAAGTGTTTTCTTGATCCTTATCCCAAAATGAGTTTAGAGGAGAGAATCGGGGCATGCAGAAGTTATCCAAAAGTGCTATGTGAGATCCCCAGTGATTTGCATGAAGACAGGCAAACAAGCACCACCAACCCGCTCCTCCACCCCGCCCAGCCCAACCGGAGCCAGGGCTCCTCGCCCTCCTTTCCAATGATGGCACCCCCGCCCCGCACACCCCGCTCCCCTGCAGACATCTCAGAGGCCTCTGTGAGCAGACTCTAAGCCTTGCTCTGGCAGCACTCAACCCTAAGAAACCTGGCCAAAGCACTACCCAGAGAGGACAGGAAGTGGCAGTGACCTGGAATGAAGACCTGGGTCTTCCCCGGACCCAAGTGCTCACAGTAAAAGAACAGTAACAGTAGTAACAGTGAGCTAACATTTTGTGCACTTGTGTGCTGAGTGCTGTTATACATATTTTACTCATGATTTCACTTAATCCTCACAACTCCTCTATGAGGTTGAGGAAGTTCATGACAGAGGAAACTGAACAAAAACAAAACAAAAAGCGCTTTGCTGAGAGGTTTGGGGGAAAAATGTTGCACAAGAATTCACGGCTAAGAGGTAGAGCTTGGACACAAATACAGGACACTAGAGCTCTTTATTATGCTATTAAGTTTTTGGTAAGCTCGATTTAGAGGTGAAATACCAGGATGAGACTGATAACCTGTTGAAAGGATTATAGGAATATCAAGACAAGTCAGCTGCAATCCATCCTGTGCATTGCAGGGAGATGGTCAACAGCAGGAACATAATGTCAGCACCTCAGCTCATAAAAGGAACTGAACTCTATCAACTCCCCGCAGAGGACCAGCCCTGGGGAACTGACTCATACTAAGCCAGAATGCCAATTTATTAAGTTACGATGGGAACTAGAACTTGGAAGAAAACCAAAACAGCTGCTGCAGTTCAACTTACCTTCTTCCCAGATGGCAAAATTCACATGGGCAACCAAGCTGCCACCAGAAAGTTGGCTGGTCAACACTAAGGTACAGCACTAAGACAGTTTGATGCCTCAAGTCACAAAAACCTGAAACAATGGTAACACAAACACCAAGGCCAATCATGCTGGATTTCCTGGGATAATCCTATCTCCAGCACTCCTCTTAGTCAGACCAAATGTTGTGAGTTACTATTTCAAATATATATCATCTCTGCCAAAACAGTAGTATTTACTCTTTCTCATTTTCAAGGTTCTATATAGATCGGACCTTTCCACTAACATACTTACCTCAGAAATCACTATAATCTGTGGTTTCCTTATAATCGTACTGGTTTTGAGAAAACACCCTTACCTGGTTGGATTCAAGAAGCCCACGTGTCTGTCAGACTTGGGAAGCAGTTTCCTCTTGTTATATACCACACTACAGAACAGTCCAGAACAGACCAGGCCTGGGTCATCCTCATCGTATTATGATGACTCCTTTACCTTCGATTTTAGACGCTGGTTTTTTTTGTGCCAAACTCTGCACATCACTTTCGGAATGACTAGAGACTTGACTTTGTTCGTCTGGGGAAAACGAGGGCATTAACCCAGACCTGGGGATGGGAAGGAGGTTCCCAGGGTGTGAGCTGCTCCTGAGGAACAGGGGGAGGTCAAGCTTCACTCAGTAGCCATACTCTCACCTGGTTTATAGACTGAAATCTGGAAAAAGTTTTCATTAGAGAAAGGGTTCTGCTGCTTTTTAAACGTTTGCTAACCACTGATCTGGACTGGTCTTCCAAGTATTAAATTAAGTTTTTGATTTTAAAAATTCACTTCTTCAACAAATATTTGGAAAGTGCCTTACTATGTGGCAAGACTGTGCTAGGTACAGTGGTTATAATAATGAACAATATGTTAATAAATACAGACTGCCCTCAGGGGACCTACTATTTTTTGGTTTTTGAGAGATTCAACAGTGATATAGATACATGTGCATGGGCAGAGTCACCAAAAAATTCTATTTTCTGTTTCCTCAAGTATTAAAATGAAAAGGCAAGATTCCTGACACTCTGCTGCCACACATTTCTGCGGACACTAGCCCAAGTTTCCCTTCTCCTCTGCCCACTACTCAGAAGTCACAGGCTGAATGATACAATCAAAACCAGATGTAAGTTGAAAAATCAAATTGGATTTTATTAAAGTATACATGAATTACCTTTGTTTTTCTTTGTTTCATCAGTATTGTGAAGTTAAGTGAAAATTAAGTAAAAAGCAGTAGTCATGGTGCAGGGAAACAAAGGCTGAAGGGAATCGGGGAAACCATATTCCAGTCCCGATCTGCCACTAACCAGTCTGGGAAAGGCCTTCGTGTCTTGTCCTCAGCTGTGGAATGAGGTGACTGAAGTACATGTTGTCTGGGGTCAACTACAGCCCTAAGATTTTGCTGTTCTAATTCTATTATTAGGAGTAAATGCTGAGGTTATCAATTAACTATTTAGTGGGCGCTCACAACGAAAAGGGAATAAACACTGAACTCAGGAACACTTTTAAGAAAGACAAGAGAAATACGGAAGTTTGCTTCTTAAAAAATGCATTGATGTTACTGCTTTATTCACACTAATTAGAATACATACACAAAAAATGTGTATCATGTCACTTTCAAAAAATTCCATGTTCCATGAGAACTATGTAAACAATGTAAAATGTTTCTACTATAAAACAAAAGAAGAAAATCAGCATTCTCATGTAGTATTAGGAAAATATTTAGATAATTTGAATTTATAGTAAAACAAAATGAAATATTACAGAGCAGTCTATTCATGAAGTAGCCTTACAGCCTAGAATCAATACATTTCCTATTTTCAAACACTTTGGTATATAAGCGAAATTAATACATACAAACCAAAAAAAAAAAAAAAAGGGAAAAACTCTACTTTGGTTATCACATTAATTGGAACTTCAGCAACAAGGCAACTGCACAGCTACCTTGAATGAGAAAATGAAAAATCTCTCATTTGCTCCCCTCTCCTACTGGACATGGACATGGCAGGAGAGCTCTTTGCAGGACTTTTGTAAAATAAGGTGCATTTCACTTCCTTCCGTAAGGAGCCTCTCGGCAGTAGTTTAAAGGCTTTATAAAATCTCAGATTCGGCCTGAAATAAAAGTGATCTTGGTTGCTTCCTCTTATCAAATACAAACGACCCCGCATTAAGGCAGCTCAGAACTACAATTCACATTTAAAGTAGAACATAAATCTCTTAAAAATCATATTACTATCGTTTCTCAAGAAGGCCACACTTGAATAAAAAGAACATACTGCATTAATAAAAAGAAAAATGCAAGTTTAATAGCCCATTGACAATGGTTTTTTAAGAAACAGAAATAACCATTTGCATGCTACAAATATTTCTTCATTGATATTACACATAACTTTTAACAACTATACGACTAAACTGATCTGAGGAATTTTTCATTGCATCATTTTTATAATTCATTTTTCATCTATACTGTCCAAACGTGGTACTGATTTTTTTCATTGTCTTTTGGTTCTGTGTATTGTCTTAAATGAATCCCTACATCTGAGAATTATTTCTGAGCAACTGTCGATAAATCGCTTCTCTGTCATCCATCACAGGAGCAAACTGGGAAGGTCTTCTGAGGATTTTCCCAGCAATGTAAGTCATACTGGAACTTTCTGTGAAGACAAGAAAGTCTTAAAAAGAAAAAAAAAAGAATCCTCAGTAAACTTTACAAACTTGCAGTCATAATACAATAATGCATTGTTGTCCCTTTCTGGAGTAAAAGAACACAAAGTTAAGTGCTCAACTTTACTAAACAAATACTGCTAGTCAGGCCCAGTGGCTCATGCCTGTGATCCTTGCACTCTGGGAGGTTGAAGTGGGAGGACTGCTTGAGCTCAGGAGTTCAAGGCCAGCGTGAGCAACAGCGAGACCCTGTCTCCACTAAAAAATAGAAAAATTAGCCAGGTGTGGTGGCGCACACCTGTAGTCCTCAGCTGGGAGGCTGAGATAAAAGGATCGCTTGAGCCCGGGAGTTTGAGGTTGCAGTGAGCTACAACTATGCCACTGCACTCTACCCAGGGCGACAGAGCGAGACTCTGTCTCCAAAACAAAACGAAACAAGACAAAACAAAAACTGCCAACCTTCCAAAGGGATGAGACTGCGCACGGAGCATTCAGTAATATTAAGTAGCATGATAATATTCATAACAAAGTGAGTATAGAAAGTAAAAGAAAATTTAAAGTTAGTTATCTGTCAGTTAATTTCAAGCTTTTTAAACAAAAATTCTAAAAAGGATGAAAAGGACATAAACATAAAACAACTATTCAGCAAAACTAATGCTTGAATGAACCACATAGAGAAGGACTATTAATATTTTAAATGAATTACTTTATGATATTAGTATAGTATTAGGAACCCAAATTCTTGCCTAAATTTTACAGCCAAGTATAAGAAGGAATAAAACAATTACAGCAAACAAATTATCAGTATATGTGCAATAAAAGGTTCTAACTGAGTCTTTCACATTGGGCAATAGCAAAATCCTAGTATTATTATTGTTTATGTTTTGTTTGTTTTGCTTTGTTTTGTTAGGGAAGAAAGTATCAGGGGAACTTAATTTCAAAATTCATTTGGGATAATGAGAATTTGTATTGCCAGACATTAAAAAGCATAAAGTTACAATTATTAAAACACCATATTTCACCCAATCTAAGACATAGCCACTTGTAAGATACACCATTGTTTACCGTGAAAAACAAAGATGCCCAGGAAAGGGAGTCTCAAAGGAGACAGAGACCCTCACAAAAAGTGGGACATCAAATGGCTACAGCCTTGACGAAGGGTAAAAGAAAACCACCCACCATGCAGAAGAGATGGCAAAGAAGCCTGCGCACCTCTTCCTTGACAATGGCAAGAGAGAAAAATTAATTCCTTGATATGTGAACTCCTACTCCTACCCTACCCTAACCTGCAAATTTTGTATACTGAATTCACGCTACCAGCGCAATCCAAGAAAACCTCAAGCAGGGAAATTAGCTTAAGCAGACTCAGGTTGGCAATTCCCGCCCCGCTCCCCCTCCCAGTGACTGGCAGAAGAAAATACATGTCCTTTCATCCAGGCAACAGCTGATTGTAAGACACACTTCAAATTTGAACATGATAAAACGCAAAAAATATGGGACTTAAAATCAATGAAATATAACAGATAAATATGAGAAAGCCTGGAAAACAAATATGAGGCATATGATAAAAATGTCAAACAGCAAAATATTTGGCATATGATAAAAACATCAAACCAATGACAAACGGGTACGTTATTCAATATACGGCACAAGCAAAAATGATTACATAAGAAAAAAGTTAAATCCCTCTCTATACCATACTCTTCTAAACTACAAAGTCAAATAAAAAAACCTTTAAGAACTAAAAGAAAATAAATGTAAATATCTAAAAATATAATCTTAAAAGACTGGCCTATATATTTTTAAAACATGCTTCCTCCCCTCAAAAAAATCCAAAGCACATGCAAAGAGGCTAATGTCAAACTGGAAAAAAAAAATTGCAACGACAAAAGGTTAACATCCTTATATACCATAATTAGAAATCAGTAAGAAACAAAAGTACCCTACCCCACACCTCCAGAAGAATGCACAAAGGTCAAGAACGGTCAATTGACAAAAATACAATCAGCCAGTTAAAATACACCAAAAATGCTCAACTTCACTAGTAATAGAAATAAAAATAAAAATGATGAAAGAAACAATTTCTGGCTATCAAATTGTCAAAATTTTAAGAAACAGTAAAACCCAAGGATGGCAAGGGTGTTAAGAATACTGGCATTTATATATTGATGCTAAAGTAGATATGAAAACTGAGCAACCTTTCTAGAATGCAATTAATTTAGCAAAAAGCAAGGATGAAAAAGCCTTTCAAAATGTGCAATATTCTTAGAGCTAACAATGCATCTATTAGGAATTTATCCCAAGCAAACAGTCAAAGATGGGCAAAAAGTATGTCAGTTATTTATAATGGTGAAAATCTGGAAAATCACCTACCACATGAGGGATAAATTAAGTATTTTAATAAATAAAAGAACTATAAAATGGAATGCAATGCAACTATTAAAATATCATGTATCATTGAAACACTGTTCATACTAATAAAAGAGTGGAATAACCTAAATGCCCATCAGTAGGCGACTGGTTAAGCAAATTATGGCGTAACAGTCAATGGAACACATTGGAAAGAATGAGGTGGTTCTCAAGTTCTAATATATGTTCTTCTCGACTCAGCCTGAAATAATCTTCCCCAGATCGCCACCTGCTCACATGACACTACCAGTAAGGCAGCCATCTCACATAATGCAACTTGCTCCCATCCCAAATGCTCTCCTCTCCTCCTTACCCTTCTGCTCTGCATTTCCCTCTGGCACATATTGCTTATGTACCGTATGCCTTCCTCAGAGGAAGTAAGACCCTGGAGGGCAGAGACTTTGGTCCACTGCTGTGACCCCAGCACCTGAAACAGTACCCAGCAATCAGGTAAGGTGTTCACCATCACGAAATACTGGATCAATGGATGGATATGGAACAATGCTTAAATGGAATAAACCGGCTACAAAACAGCAAACAGTATAAAACATACAGACTTAGAAGATTATAGGTGGCCTCCGCTGCTGCTTGTTTTTTCTGTATTTTCTCGGGTTCCTATAAGAGGCACTCTTACTCTGTTGCTCTTCAGCACACAGCGCGTTTGTTTCAGAGTGCAGCAGCACCCCAAGGTCCTGTCACACAGCCACGGCCTGCACTGCCCAGTAATCCCACCCCAAGGCTCCATTCTCTGGCCACAGCCCCCCATCCTAACCCTCGCATCACTGACTGGGGACTCCCGCCCCTGCGACTCCCCAACCTCATCCTACTGCTGTCACCTACTTTTTTCACTCTCTATCACCCCTTAGCTCTCTTGCCTTTTTCTTCCCATCTCATTCACCTGGGGCAAAACCCTGGCCCTGGTAAACCCAAGTATCTGCTTACTCTGAACCTCACCCAAGAGCAGAACACGGCCAGAGAAAAGTCAGGCAACTGTCCGAACTCGACTCACTTCAAACTTATGACCAAAATAGCAAATAGGCATTCAAGCCTGCAACACAGTCCTTCCACACTGTGCTGACAAATTCCCTTTCCCCACACTTGAGTATCATTCTGCTCCTCGCTCTCCTCATCTCCCACCAGCTCTCCGCTGGTGACCTTACTCTCAGTGGACAACCTTCCTGCACACTTCGGAGAGAAAACTCAAGAAACAGAGAATCCCTCCCCTTCCCACCACTGATTCTACCACCCATCTGTATCCACATCCTTTGCCTTCCTCCAGAACAATGAAGGACACTTCCTCACTCCTCTTCCTTTTTTTCCCCCCTTATTTTCATTTATTCATTTTTTTTTATATGCCCAGGCTGGCCTCGAACTCCTGCATTCAAGCGACCCTCCCTCCTCAGCCTCCCAAGTAGCTGGGACTACAGGAACCACCAGCCCTGGCTCCATGTTCCTCTTAAGGCTAAGCTCTCCAGCTTACCCCGGCCCCTGCCCGATGAGCGTGCAAAGATTTCCCCCAACAATTATCCCCTTTCACTCCTGCCTTATCAAGTTCTCCCCCACATACAGGATCATTCTCACTGGCAAACATGCACCTTAGTATCATGAAATGCCCCCCTCTGCCGCATCTATGTTATCTCTGATCCCCTGCCATGACATTACCACGGCTTTGGTCAAGATCACCAAAAATGCCCTATGTCTTCCTGAAGCCAATGGCAAGTTCTTGGTCCCCCTCTTGCCTCGCCCATCAGCAGCATCTGCCACAGCTGGACACTCTTTCCCTGAAGCAATCTTCCCTCAGCTTCCCTGAGATCACCAAGTCCCTGGATTTTCTTTCACTTCACTGGCTCCTTCTCCCCCACACCCCTTCTCTTCACCTACACACTCCTTCTAGGTGATCTAAGCCAGTCTGTGACTTCAAATGGCAAGCATATGCTGATGAGTCTAAAGCTCTGAGCTTTAGACCAACATCACCTAGTGACTTGATAGAACAAAACTACTGATTCCACATCCCTCACACTCCCCAAAAATCCTGCCCCACGAGCCTTCCCAGGAAAAGGTCACATCAAAATCCTGAGTCATACTTAACTCTTCTTTCTCTCACACCCCTCAATGACTTCATCCGCAAGTCATAAAAAAACTCTACCTCCAAAACAGATCTGCATTCCATCACCTCTCACCACCCCCACCACCGGAGCCCTAGCCAGAGTCGTCGCCAGCCTCTTAACTATGGTCCCTGCCTCCATCCTTGACCCACTAACAGTGTATCCTCCACCCAGAACCCAGAGCATCTTTCTAAAGGATAAACCAAATCCTGTCACTCCTCTCCTTAAAAGCCTCCAACATCGTCACTACACTCAGGCCAGACCCCTCCTCCCCACCAGGCGCACCTACCCCTGACTCATCTCACTCCACTCTCCCCTTCGTTTATTACCCTCCAGCCATGCGGGTCTGCATCCTGTCCCTCAGACACCACACGTCTGTCCCCATCTCGGCGGCCCTGCAGCTGCTCTCCCTTCTGCCAGGAGTGTTCTTCCCCCGTGCCACCTCCTTCTCATCACTCAAATTTCAACTCAAATGGCATCAACTCAGCAAGACCTTTCCTGGAAGCAACCCCAGTCATTCCCACCACATCTTCCGATTTCATTTTCTCCGCAGACACTATCTATATTTGAAATTTACTTATGTATTAGACTACAGGTTTACTGTCGATCTCGTCCCAGTAGAATGAAAGTGCCTTGAGAGTGAGAATGAAATCTTGTTTACTGCTTACCCCTAGCATGAAAACTGGTACCTGACACATAGCAAGTATTGAATAAATACTTGTCAACCAACTGAATGACTATAACTGAAAATCTGAACTGTGATAGATTCTGACATTGTGCTCCGTTTATTTTAATATTATAATATTGGAAATGGTGAAAACTGATAAAACAATATACAGTATGATTAAGAAATGGTTTCTTAGAGCTTTCACTTACTCTGTTAACTAAGACTCCCTAATATACAGCATAAAAACACTAAAGATGATCTCAATGTTCATTAACAGAAACTAGCTAAATAAGATGGGATGTAGCCATACAGTGAATTGTATACAACCATTAAAGAGAATGAAAAAGACCTACACACACTAATACAGAACGTTGTGCAAGCTGTCTGCCTGATTGAAAACATCAAGTTGCAAAAGAATACAATGAATGAAATGTCTTTGTTTTAAGAGATTTTAAAATGCATGCATATTTGCTTGGACATGCACAGAAAAATTTCTTTAAGGGAACTCTACTAAAATTGGTTACCTCTCTAAAATAAGAAGGTGGAGGCTGAAGGAATCTTCATTTATCATTTACCATTAGAAAACCAAAAACACTAGGAACTACCTTTGATTTCAGTAATTTAAAGCTCAACATATTTCACCCTTTCAAAGACTTTACAATTTCTAACTTTCTAAAAAACACATTACCTGTTTTTTAAAGTGATACATAATCTAGTGAAGAAAAATAAGTATCTGGTGTCTCAGGAGGACACTCAGGAATATAGAGCCTGGCAGACTTACAGGTTGGCTTACCCAGGACAGATTTAACCCCTTCTCTATTCCTTCCCTCTAGAAAGACGGGGAACACTTAAAACATCACTTTTACAAGCTTCCATACACACAGACTAGGGTGAAAGGCTGACATGTGACATGGGACATGGGACATAGGCCTAGTCAATATGTATGAATGAATTTTTAGAAATGCTTTTGCTTTGCTAATTAAAAGGGATAGATATGACCAATCCTACCCTCTCCCTGCCTTATTCATGTTGTGAATGTGAATATGATATCGGGAACTATGACAGAATCTTATAAGGCAGCAAGAGCCAACATTCAAGTGAAAGATGCAAGCAGTCTGGGTGTCTGCTGGTATCATTCAACAGAAAAACCTTTCCTGTTACAGAAGAAAAATAAACCCCTATTTGTTTAAAGTACTGTGAATTGGGTTCTGTCACCTACAGCCAAAGGAATTCCTAGCTGATATTCCTGGGAATCTGTCTTAAAAAGAAAATAAAAGAACTTAAATTCTATGCAGTTTTAGAAAGACTATAACAAGTCAGAAATGTATCTTGCAAACCAAGTCCCTTCCTAATGTCTCTATTCTAAATTAAAAAAAAAAAAAAAAAAAGCAGGCCAAGGGTGGTGGCTCATGCCTGTAATCCTAGCACTTTGGGAGGCCAAAGCAGTAGGATCACTTGAGTCCAGGAGTTTGAGACTAGCCTGAGCAACATTGTGAGACCCCACCTCTACAAAAAATACAAAAACTTAGCCGGGCATGATAGCATGTACCTGTAGTCTCAGCTACTTAGGAGGCTGAAGCAGGAGGATCACTTGAGCCCAGGAGTTTGAGGTTACAGTGAGCTAAGACTGTACCACTGTACTCCAGCCTGGACAACAGAGTGAGACCCTGTCTCTTAAAAAAATAAAAAAACCTACTCAGAGGAAACAGAAATGAGCAAAGAGAAAATCACAGTGAACATCAACTCCATGTAAAAGTCTCAGAATGCAAAAACATTCAGAATGTATACATATAATAAGAATAAACTCACATAGTGAAACTGAAGTCTGATCAATGCTGGGGCTGTTCTGGACTAATGTTCATTGTTCGATAAATTTCTTTAAGCAGTAACAGGGCAGTATCTTCAGATTCCCTATCAAAAAAAAAAAAGCACATTTACTTAAGAGCCAATTAGTAGAAATTAGCTCCTATGTACAAAGGTAGAAAATGCAGCTTTTGTTCTATTCCAACTCTATCTAAGCAGGGCAAATGACAGCAGGGTAATCTCAGTGTAACAAAGCAGTGCAATCTCAGAGCTGCCCTTAAAAACTTGATGGATACTGATAAGTTCTAAAATAGAGGTGCTGCAGTTCTCCTTGGTGACAGGGATATATAAAGGAATAGCTTTTCAAAGTCCCTACCACTGCCATTGTGAAAGGCATTCCTACAAAAACAGTGTGCAAGTAGAGGGTCTTTGGTCAAAGGAAGATGACGTACTGCCATCTTGTGGAAAACCGAAGGGGAAAAATATTGATTTTGAATATTTAAGAGTTCAAATGAATATTCTATAACGTGATCTATCAGTAAAAGAATCTCACTAAAACTAAAAGTGCTGCATGTGCTAGCACCTAAAGGCCACTCGAATGTTAGCAAAGAATACTTACCAATAGCATAAGTGACTCTGAAGAGCGAAAAGATACTCATTAAAACTCTCTATTGGCTTTTCTTGAAGAACGTAGTCAATTCGGCGGCCTCCGTTTAACATTCCAACCTTTCCTAAGTAGTCCTCATCCTTGGAAAAATCTGGACTTTCAACAATCTTTTCTGCTAGAATTTAAACCATTTCAATATCAAAGTCAATCACTTAATCATTATCCTTTGACTTTAGCTGACTTTCTGGGCTCAATGAGAATATTGCTTGACACTCGTAGCAACCTGGGGAGCTACGTGGCTCACTCCCCATTCCTTCAAAGAGCCAGGGGAAAAGGGGCTGGTTACCCAAGAGAGAGGAGAAAGAGCCAACAGCTGACAGAAGTTGTGAAGATAAGGGGCGAGAGAGCATTGTAGAAAGAAAGGAAATACAGAATTAGAATCTGAAAAAGTCAAAAACATCATGGCACAATGACTTAACATTGCATATGAAGTCAATAAGGACACAAACAACAGTATCAGGAAGATAACTTCTCAGAGTGAGTCTTTAAAATGCCTGAATATAAACTTAGTTCTCAACTCTGATATTCTACCCTGGCCTTATAAATCTCAACAAAATTTTTAAATTACAGAGGAAAAAGTTTAGTAACTATTAGGTAAAAACTTAGTAAAAAAAAAAAGATGACATAAATTTTGAAGTAATGCAATTGACAATACAGTTTATCATAACAGATTTTCCTTTATAGGAAGAGCTTCTACAGTTTAATAAGAATGACTAGAAGGGAAAAGCATCATTATATATAAGTGTTATGTTCATAAATAATGTCTGTATTGGAAAATGCCTCAAATGTTAAACTTACCTTCAACTACTTGCTTTTCTTCCTCTTCTTTGATTTGATTGGCCACCTTCTCCAATTCTTCTTGCAACTGAGTTGAAGAGGTATGAGCACGGGCAAATTCGTTTAATGTCTGCCAAGCACTTTTCAGAGAGCTAATAAAACCCTGCTTCAAATCAGATCCCATACGAGAGAGACTTTCTTTCAACTCTAAAGAGATTAAGTTGATACACCAAGTTAGTCACTAGGTAAAATTCTACATCAGAAAAATTAAAAGTTAACACTCTTCTCAGACAGGATAAGGCCTCTTCTTCCTCTCTTAAATGTAAAATACATGGAGTACCTCAGCCAAGAACCCTCAATATGTCAAAATGTCATGGCAAGACTTATTTCATTATTTTTTTTTAACAACTAAACTAGATCTAGCCAAAACCTATAAATTTCCTCTCTCCAAAAAAAAGGAATTTCAAATACCATAAAAATATGAGCATATTCACAGCCTTTTTTTAACTGTATGTTAAAAAATGGGCCCATAAGATTAAAAAATCACTTTTTCTAATCTCTAAAAATGAAGAGCTTTTGAGAATTTAACATTCTGATATAACCACAATTTGAACTTCTAATTTACAAATGAAGAAATCCCTGCCCCTTCCACTTTTTCTAATCTTGTCTAATAATCTTATTTGTCAAGGTCTTTGAATTATCAAATTTCTCATCTTAACTTCAAAAGGGTTAAATATTTTTAAAAAGCAAAACAAAGAAAGCAAAAAGCACACTTTTTAAATGAGGGGCCATGATCACTTTTCCTTCTCTTCTCTACACTCCCAAACTTTAAAATCTAGGGATAAGTATAATAATACACACTGTGAAAAGGCAAAAGAGAAATCTAAACCCAACTTGGAATTATCAATCCATTAAGTGTAACGAATTTTTTTAATAAGAAAAGTCTAATTGGCAAGAAGTAACAGCTCACTTGAGTTGGACAACATCGAATTTATTTCTTGACAGTTTGGTAATTAATTTAAATGTTATTCCTCTTCCCAATTCCAAAAATTATAACCAAACTCTATCAAAATCTAATTATGCAACTTATTATCTTATTACCAACATCCCCCCATTCCTAATTATCTCAACAATCAGAATGACATTAGAGAGAAGGAATTCATTTCATAACCTCTTTATAGCTCCTCCAAATCCTTAGTAAAAAAGTTCTGAACATAGTAGGCACTTTAAATAACATTAATCCTATCAGGAAGAATTTAATGTTAAAATTTTTATTATTCATCACAGATTATAAAACCACAGGAAGGAAACAAGTTTTTATAGTACTGGCTTTTTACCTAAATGAAGTCTTTTTCTGCCTTTGTGATGTGGTATGAGAACCGCTTTTAGGTCCAAATCTGGAACAATCATAGGTTCTAATCTATATGCCACTGGATCAAGCTGTAAACAGAATTTATGAATAAAGAAATGAATAGAAGAAATTTATGAAAAGCTGTTTTATTTTGAGTTATATGCTATGTCTTAGGTGAGTAAGAAAATGAATAACTGGTGTGATTTTTTTTCACACCTTATTTAAATACTGGCATTATAACACTTTCAAGTTTGTGGGTAAAATTACTTTGCAAGCAAAGGAACAGAATTATCTCCTTGAACAAAGACTTCCGGTAGAAAAGTTTATTGGACAGTATTGAACTGTACCTCTCAGGACAGAGAACTGAGCCTTGCAAAATCAAAGTCAGTATTAATTCCCAAGAATAAGAATCTGAGACTATTAGGAGAAAGAGGACAGGTTCTTCATCTTCTTCAAAAAAGAAAGTAAACTCAATCCACTCACTGGATGGTAAATATTGAAGAATCCTTTACAGGTAGGAAGCCTGTAATTCTCATCTATCCTATCAACTCCTCGAATGGTGAGAAACATAGCAATTGGAGATCCCAAGGCAAAGAAAATCTCTGGTTCAAAGTCTAATGAGTTGTAAACAACAGAAACCTAGAAAAAAATCAAATAACAATAAAAGATCATTCCAATGTTACATAATACAAAATTCTATTGAATTTTCAAAAGTTCTTGGAACTGCACTTACTTAAAAGAATCCAAACACAGATGATACCTCTCATTGACAGCTGTTGCTAGCTTAAAAAGACTAAAAAATTTCTCTTTAAAAACCTTTATAGACTACTACATCCTGACTATATTTTTATTTATTATCTAGCATAATATATATGGTATATAAGAATTATTATACTTATTATGGTTATAAATGTGGTTAAAACTGCAGACTCTAGAATCACACCACCTGGTCTGAATCATGGCTCCACTCCTTACTCACTGTGTGACCTTGGGCAAGTTTCTTAACCTCTCTTGCCGCCACCTCGGTTTTCTCATCTGTACAACGGAGACTATAACAATACCAAACTCACAGGGTGGTTGAAAAACAAATAACCTGATCCACATAGTGTGCTTAGCACAGAGCTTAGCATATCTAAAGCATTCAGTGAGTGTTACTTCTAACTACCACCCTCTCTAGTTAAGGCAAGTTTCTTTTCATCAGAAAAATGATTTGTTCTGAAAAAGCCCCTGTTTTGGGTAGCTTGCATGTAGTCTCTCAAGAGAAAGCACCAACATTTGCATAGCACTCTAATTTACAAAGCTCTTTCATTTCTCAGTGGTAGGAAACGTGTCTTTTCAATGTGGTACCTTAAAAGCAAAGAACAATGAACAGTATAACCCAAGGAATCAACAGAGGTCTACAGAAAGAGGGAGGTAAGGCAAGAATCATCATGCCCACAGTGAAGCTCAGACATGTGACATGACTTACCCAAGAACACACAGCCAGTGAGGGGGAGAATGAGGACTTAGATCCAGGACTTCTAATTCCAAATCCAATTCTCTTTCTACTACACTAGGCTGCCCCTTCTAACCAAGTCTAGACTTCACATTTCTAGGCTTGCCCTTATGTCTGCAAAATCATTAGTTTTGCTCCAGCAAAAAGAAAAAAAAAAAAAAGAAAAAAGAAAGTTAAAAGAAAAATTACACGATGGAAAAATTATTTACAACATATATGACAAGGGGCTGATAGCCTTAATACAAATATTTCTTAAATATCAGTAAAGAAAAAAGAAACCCAATAGAAAAGTAAAACCAGCAGTTCACAAAAGAAAAATGTCTAATATACATATGAGAAAATATCTAATCTCTCTTTTGCTCAAAGAAATACAATGTAATTCCATTTTCCCTGCAAGGTTATCAGAAACATAAATGAAATACTAAGAAGAAAATAAAAATCTATTTTCATATAAAAAAAGTTTCTTTAGAAGAAAATTATGAAGGTGAGACTACTACATATTTTTAAAAGAGAATGATAATACCCGTACTGGCAAGGGACAGGTGAGAAAGGCAACCTTATAAACTGCCAGTAGAAGTGCGAACTGATACCTTTCCAGGGATAAGCAGCAGTAACTATCTGAATTTTCATCTGTACATCCTTTGGCCCAGCTACCCTACTTCTACCAATTCAACTGAAAGAAATATTAATATTAATAAACAATGTGCACAAAAAATTGATTTTAAAATGTTCATCACTGGATTGCTCAAAAGAGTGAAAAACTGGAAATTGCATACATGCTAACTATTATAGGTTGACCTCTGTCCCCACAAAAAAGATTTGCTGAAGTCCTCACCCCCAGCACCTCACGACATATAACTTTGTCTGGAAACAAGGTCTTTACAGAGGTGATCAAGTTAAAATGGGATCATTGGTGTGGGCCCTAATCCAATATGACTGGTCTCCTTATAAAAAGGGAAAATTTGGACACAGAGCCAGATATTCAGTGGGAATATGATGTGAAGAGGTAGGGAGAACAAGACATGAAAATGCAGGATTGAAGTGATGCATCTATAAACCAAGAACTGCCAAAGATGGCCAGCAAACCACCAGAAACTAGGAAGAGACAAGGAAGGATTCCCCTCCAAGTTTCAGAGGGAGAATGGCCCTGCTAACACCTTGATCTCAGACTTCTGGCATCTACAACTGTGAGACAATAGATTTCCATTGTTTAAACCCACCCAGGTTGTGGTACTTTGTTATGGCAGCCCTAGGGAACTAATACATCCAATAATAAGGAGAAAAGAATAAATTATTATCTTTCCCAACAGTGAACCAGAGCAGTCACCAAAAATGAAGCTGTAAAGGAATATTTACTTACATGGGACTATATTCATAATATACTGTTTAAAAACAGCAGTATAATGTCTTAATAAAATATTATATATTTTCCTATTTTTGTTAAAATATGTACATAAATACATGCTCAAACAAAAGTCTGGAAGGCCCTGCTTAAATAATTAATGGTGGTTGTTGATTAGATTATGAAGTTTTTTAAGTCTTCTTTTGCTTATCTGTGTTTCTTGACTTTCTGGAAATAAATGATGCACATGGTAGCGGTTACCTGGATTGCCCAACAACCCTTTCGTCAACACACCATGGAGGTGATATGTGACCCAGGCTGGGTCAATCAACCCGTGCCCCAGGCCACAAGAATTGGTCCAGAATGGACTCAAATCAGGTCAAGTAAAATTCCTCCTTGAAATTTTTTCAACTGGACCTAGCAGGCTAGATTCCTTTTCCTCTGTGGTCATAAAGCTGTTAAGATGATGAGCCCAGAGCCAGCAACACCCTTGATTCCTACTTTGTGGAGAAGGCCACCTCCCAGACAGGCATGCAGCAAGTGTCCTAGCAAAGCAGATTCCCTTCTACACTCTCGCCCTTCACAGGTAGGTGAGGAAACACCTGCCTTTTATTTGCTAGAGTATGTTCAAGTTTGCTCATGTTTTAAAAAGAGAGACATTTTAAAAATGCAATCTTTAAGAATTAATTGGGCTTAAACATGATATATCAAACATCCAGTTCCATTTAATGCCTTCATGAACTCACTTAGGGCAACGGACCCTTACATATACAACTGTAAATATACTGAAAGTAACATGGTCTAAAAGGATTTTAATACTTCTAAGCCATTCGGATACAAGTACATTAAAGTATGTTATTAAATGCAGCATTATCAACTACTTGGTCAATTTTTATAGGAATTTTTCTCCAAGGGAAGAATTATAAGTACTTTTAGAAAACTTGAGTGAATACAGCTAGTTTCTCTCACAGAAATTTAAGTACATTCTGAACATAATTTTCTAGCTATAGCCACTTTTGTTGTTAAGTGGCTATGAAGACTAATGCTATAAAATTATGAGTGGTGGAAAAACTGAAATAAAGATAGTTTCAAAAGTTATATGACATGTTCTGTACATGTTCAATCCCTTACTTTTACTATTACTAAAGAACCATAAAATTTTTACTAAGAGAAAAATCCATTTTCTCCACAAAGCCCCAAATAAATGTTAAATAAATATTTCAAGAATTTAAAGCCAACCCAAATGATAAAGATGTATGATTCCAACATACAATACGTAGCTCTCGTCAGGATGTAAACTTACCTGTCCTGTGCCAACTTTGAAAGAATCATAATCAACACGCACAGAAGAAATGTAAGCACCAACTGGAAGTTTCCTCTGTGACTCGTTAGATTCTGAGGGTAGAGAGGCCATTTCTTCAGTTTTCTGAGCACTTTCCTCTTTTGTAGAAGCGGCCATCATTGCCTTCTTTTCTGATGCTGCTTTTTTCTGTTCCTATGAAATAACAAAATTTCATAATACAATCTTGAGGAAAGGTTCAGTTCTCAGCTATCGCTACAAGATATGCTATCTCAATATTAAGGAATGATTAGTAATTTCTCAGGCATAATAACAGAACTGTTATTATGAGACATGTCCTTTTTAGAGATACATACTAAATATTTAGGGGGAACAGCCATGATGTCTATAATAATTTACTTTAAAATTCTTAAAAGACTAAAAAAGAAGCAAAAGAAAAATATGGCAAAACAGCTACAATTAAACATGTAAGTACTATCATTTGATGAATCGCAAAAATATTATCTTGAGCAAAAGAAGCCAGGTACACAAGAATACATAATGTTCATTTTAATTATATGAACTTGTAGAATGGGAAAACTATTCTATAGTAATAGAAATCAGAATTGTAGTTTTGTTAGGGGAGAAGTTAACTAGAAAGAAGCATGAAGAAGCCACCTGATGGACAGAAATGTTCAGTTCTTATTTTATGAAGTGATTACACAGGTACATACAATTTTAAAAATTTATTGTACTAAATGCTTAAGATCTATGCATTTCCATAAATAAATAAACAAAAGCTTTGGGGGCATCTATATAAAAGGTGTTATCTCTGTAATGAAACAAAAGCCATTCACATTGGTTTGTAATTATGCCTTGAAGACAGCCACAATAATAATATCCAGGGAAGGTAAACAGTTGTCATGGGGGACTTATCTATTCCCTACAAGCATGGAGTTTCAGCAACCCTTATTCCCCAGGCTGTGAATGACTGTTAGTCTCTGTTTAAACAGCTGCCAACTGGTGCCTAAACGAAACAGTTGGCCAAACTGGCCTTATCTATTAATTAATTCCAAATACTAGGAAATCAGAAAACAAGTCCAACTGGTTAATTCAAAAGGCAATACAGAAAAAAGAAAATGTTCGGTAACTGATTATACCATCAACATTTTGGAAGGCTTGGTTATCTCTACCCATTGGCAGCAGCAAAAAAGTAAACCTAAAATCCAAAATAAAGAACATTTTCCAGGTTCTTCTGTTTAAACTGTCTTTCTCACACATAAGTACTTTCCATTTTAGTCATAGAACTTAACATTCTAAATTGCTAAAAGAGCTGTCTAAAGAGATCATAAACTGTCCTATTGCCAAGAGTTGCTTTGTTCCCCTAAGATTATCTGCAATAACTTTAAAACTAACTGAATCAACACATACATACTTGACTGTCAATATTCCCAACACTAAGAGCTATTCCTTTTTGAATGAAAATCACTAAGATGGCTTACGAAGAAAAGAAAAAGCACATCCGCCACAAATATTTGATCTCCTTATTATAAAATCATGGGCTAATTTTGGTCCCATTATTTCAGTTACAGTAAATCAATAGGACACCCCATATTATCTTCTTATTGATCTGGCAGTACCTTGTTATCTGTGAGAAATGTAGAGCAATCAATGGCAATGCGACTGAGAAAAGTTTCATGGTTCATCCAAAGGCAATTACTTTTGAATTTAAAAAATAAGATCACTCTATAGATTTTTACTCACTTCAAAACATTCTTATAATGCTATTAATTTATATATGCAAGCAACCACAGTCTGTAAACCAGGCTCCTACAAATTTTTCAAAAACTACAGAATACTTTTCTACTTTTTTCCTTTTATTACAGAATAAAATTAAGAACATAATGTAGAGCCTGAAAACAAAGCTTCTCATTTCTTGTTTTTGTCTTTTTGACAGGCTTTTGCTTCACTTATGTGTACATGGAAACAAAAAATTTTAGGGACCCAGCCTGATATACAGGAAAAATACTAACACACTTGTGTTCTACTCTCAGTCTAACCACTGTGCTCATCAGAGACAAATACCTGGGGATCTGCTCACAGGGTGGTTGTGAGGCACAAGTGAGATGAAGAGCTCTTTGTAAACTAGAATTACAGAATGATTTAACATGCAGGGGAAAATGAGATGAAAGACACCACTCAACTGCCAAAGCTAATAACCTTTCTCAACACTTAATCAAACACTGCTTGTTCTATGTCTCCAGTGCCTTTGGAGTTGCTCCCTTCCATCCCACCTCTGAGCTCATACCCCGCCCCCATCTCTCACTCAGCCACTGCACACTGACAATTACTAATCTAAGAGACTCCCGGCAGCCTCTCTAGCTTCATCCCCTTCCAACTCCATCTGCACACTGTAATCAAGAGAACTCTCTAAAACACAAAAGTAAAAATTAAAATTCAGAATAAATAGAGGATTTGGTGCTAAATCTTAATTTGTGATAGAGTTAATAAGCAGGTCAGCATTTTGTAACATTTATTGAAAAGTACCATGACTTTCATGGCCATAAGAACATGCATGAGAACCACTCCCTCACAAGAGAAAATCCAAACTTCCACATCTGCCATTCAGGCCTTTGGAACCCTCTGCTCCACCCCATTCCCAGCTCACCTGAGGTTTAAGCTACAGGAAAACACACACCAGCCCCTAAAGGCCATTTCCCTGATCCTACCCTCCTTCAACTTGAGCACCAACACCTTGGGGAAATATTCTCTCACAAACTGCAGTCCACTTCTCGACAAGCCAAAATTGCCACCCCTCGTCTGGCTCTGTACAGCACAGACAGCCCTCTATTAGGGACTGATGTGTTGTCATTTGTGGTCAGCTCTCTCCCACTAACTAGACTGCATACCCTTGGTTCATCTCCAAATCCCAAGAATTGAGCACAGTGCCTGACCTAAAAGGGATGTTCAATAAAATGGTAAATGACTCAACTCCTTAAGCTAACCACAAAAAAAAAATCAGTTCTGACTTTACAGTCATTTTCCACATAAAGAAGTAACAGATGTTAAGTTCCAAATAAGTAGCACAAATAATAGAACCCCAGAAATCCAAATGATGGAAGGATCATCACAGACCATGCTAATAAAATAAAAATAAAATAGCCACCCTAAGTATTATCTAATCAGAAAATCTCTGTAAAATTAATTTGATCAATAAATTAAAATCAAATAAAACAAGTAAGTTTTTCCCAGTTGTTTTATTTTTTAAATGCTTTTTAGTTCTTGCTTTGTTTTGTACTGTTAAGAATTTTTGCTGTTTGGTGATTATTTTACACATTGATTGCCACGAGAGTTGTATTTAACTCAGGCCAGTTTTGAGCCCAGGGCCTCATAGAGCAAAACCCTGCAGTTGGTTCATGAAAATCTTGTTGGTATTCTCATTGTTACAATTAATATTGACAATTTAATTCTAAAAATGTGGATTATGTTGCATATAATTCACACATAGAAAACAATAAAAAAATAACAAAAATTAGAAAAGATCGTTTGTTTCAATAAAACACTGTGGCCCCAGGCAAAAAATTTTTTTTCTAGTGTGGTGGTCAATGTATTAATGAGATTTTAATTTTTTATTTTTTTTCTTTTGAGACCGAGTCTTGCTCTATTGCCTGGGCTAGAGTGCCATGTCATCAGCCTAGGTCACAGCAACCTCAAACTCCTGGGCTCAAGCAATCCTCCTGCCTCAGCCTCCTGAGTAGCTGGGACTACGCCCGGCTAATTTTTCTATTTTCAGTAGAGACAGGGTCTCCCTCTTACTCAGGCTGGTCTTGAACTCCCGACCTCATGCAATCTTCCTGCCTCGGCCTCCCAGAGTGCTATGATTACAGGCGTGGGCCACCGCGCCCGGCCTATTAATGAGATTTTAGTATGTGTATGTTTCCTCATCTCATTTCTGCAGTCCCCGACCCCTGGGCCATGGACTGGCACCAGTCTGTGACCTGCCAGGAACCGGGCTGCACAGCAGAAGGCCAGTGGCAGGGAAGTGAGTAAAGTCGGGCCCCAGCCCACTGTCAGATCAGCAGGGGCATCATACCACCATAGGAGCGCAAACCCCACTGGCAACTGCATATTCCAGGGATCCAGTTGCACTCCCCATGAGAATCCAACACCTCATGATCTGAGGTGAAACCCCCCCATCTGTGGAAAAACTGTCTTTCATGAAACTGGTCCCTGGTGTCAAAAAGGGTGGGGACCACTGCTTTAGTTGATGAGGAAGACTGGGAAGAGAGAAAGCAAGCTATTACTGGGTACTAAGCTTTACACACATTATTTCAGGCTCATTCCAACCTTCTGAGGAAGGTATTATTACTCCCATTTTAGAAATGAAAGAATCAAGGATCAGAAAAATTAAGCAAATTGCTCACGAATATGTAGTTAATGAGTGGTTGAGCTGCGAATTAGGGTGACCAACTTAACTATTTGCCCAGAACTTACCAGTTTTGCACCACAAAATCCTCAAATATTAGTTTTAAAACTGAAAGGCCTTTGTCCCCAGGAACTCTCTCAGTCTCAGGAAAACCAGGATGGTCAGTTAGCCTAATTTGGATTTAAATCCAGTTCTGACTAACTTCAAAGTTAGCTCCATTACTGTTCCCTAGACAGGGAGCAAACTAGGTTACCTAACCACAGCAGTATTAAAAATTTCTAAAACATAAATGAGCTGTTCACACCATGAGTTTTAGTTTTTCTTGAGAGCAGACATGAACTTTACCAGTTTGGCTGCTTTATGTTCTACAAAGTTAGCTATCTTCTTTCGGGGTCCAAGGGGTATCCCCATTTCCTTCAGGTCATCAACTGTACACATAAGCTTTAAAAGGAAACAAACAGACTAATTAATAATTCTAGTGGTAGAGGAACAGAAACTGGAATAGGAAAATTATAAACAGAAACTATCATCTAAAGCAATCTAAGAGCCAACTTTTTAAAAGTTAGTTTTTTTGTTCTTAAATCATGTATTAGTTTAGGCTTTAAAATCTTCGGCCTCCATACCTAAATCATTCTATTAATTTTTAACAGAAAACACATGCATTTTGTACAAAATTCTAAAGCTACAGTCAAGCATACAATGAAGTCTCTTCCCTCCACTCTTGTCCCGACCATCCAATTCTCCTCTCAGCAGCAACTGCTGGTAATGTGCTCTTTGCAGAGATATCTCATATATACACAGCATCTGTGTGTACAGCCTACAGCCTACTATGTACACAGTGCTATATACACTGTTCTTTTCATGTAACCTATCTTAGACATCAGTATCTCTGACATTGTCTCATTCATTCAACAGCTGCAGCGTACTCCATCATGTGGATGCACCATAAACGATTTAACTAGTGTCCTACCGCTAAACACTGAAGAAGTTTCTAAGGTTTTGCTGTGTTACAAACAGTGCTGCAGTGAGTATCCTTATGGATATTCTTATGTGACTATTTCTCTACAGAAAATATTCCTGACAGTGAACTGCTGGGGCGTTTTTATATTTTAAAAGATATTGCCAAACTGCCCTCCATGGAGGTTGTACCAATTTATACTCTGACCAACAATATACAACAGTGCCTACTTCCTTTCATACTGGCCACACAATATATTATCAAACTTTCTATTTTTTTCAACTGGTAAGTTAAAAAGAAAATCTCATTGAACTTTCAATTTCCATTTCTGAGTTTTCACATGGTAAGAACACATTTGTTATTTCCTTTTCTGTAAACCAAGTTTACATTCTTTGCCTATTTACCTATTACATTGATGGTCTTTCTGTAACTGACTGTAGAAGCTCTGAATACAAAAGAAATAAACCCTCTGTCTATAATGTGTGTACCAAATATTTTTCCTAATCTATCACTGGCCTTCGGATGTTGTTTATGGTTTCTACTGCTACATAATTTTTTCTTTTATGGCTTCTGGGTTCACACTTAGAAAAGCCTTCCAGATTATAGACAATAAAAATTCTTCTGTGTTTTTCAATCTTTTAAACATTTCGGTCTTTGCCTTATCTGGAATGTATTTTGATATCAAAGTGTTTAAATCATTAATTTTCAATCTTATGCACACGGAAACCAGTTTTAAACAAAAATGAATCAAACTATCATCCATACCAGAGATTCCATATCAATCTTTTCCTTTTCAAAAGTGCTAACATATTCGGCAAGGTTAAGTGCTTCCAGAGTTTCTTGCAAAGTTAGGACTTCATTTTCAACATCAAGATCACATGTCTCATCCAAAGTCAGCTTCGGCTCTTCAGGCATCTTCAAAAAAAGTAGGGGAACATTACAAAGCTCAGAAAAACTCCCATAAAATGTCTCCTGATCTATGGAAAATCTTAAACAATTTTGCTCTACAGACAAATCATAATTCAGGTAGAGTACTTTGCCAAAGTTCAAATATTCTGAAAATTATATAAATTTAATAAATCATCCATTCCTCCATTTCCTATAATTTACATTACTTAAAATCATTAGCTTTTACATTTAAATTTATAATCTATAAGGAAGAAGAGAAACTCAAACAATGAGCCATCTGAATCCACTACACTTCTAAACCTCAGTGTATTTTGATATTTAAAAACAGTTTCAGGAAACAATTCCAGTTTTGTAAAACCGTTCAGCTCCAACTCTAAATCTAAATGTTACCTGGGCCACGTGCAAACATACCTGCTTTTCCTGAAAATGTGGCTGCTTCACAACTCCATTAGCAACAGCAAGAGGTCCAGGAGACTTTGATAAATTCAAATCTTTTTGATTAGACAGGATATCAAACAATATTAAAGAACCTAAAAAAAAGAAGTATTTTGCATTATAATGTACTAGGTGCTTTTATAATGCTAAATAAACTCTACTTTTTTTCAAAGTTCATAGGCAAAAGTCATAAAAAGCATGTTAACCAAGACCTGATAACCCATATTCTTATTTTATCAAACAGTAGAATAAATTAAAATACAAGGCATTCCTAGGTAATACTAGAGGTTAATAGCAAAGGCAAAATCTAAACTCAAAGCATTCATTTCTACCCTTTATAAAACTTAAGATCTGTAATTCTAAATTTTGTACTAACAATGTCACCTACACTGAAAGCAGTGATGACTCAATAAAAATTATGTTTAAAATGTTACCTAAACTGTGACCAGCAACAGAGACTCCTCCTTTGAAGTCTGGGTTCCGACTCGTAAAGAGTGCATATAGACGGTTTATCTCCAGTCCTACTTTTTCCACAATTGTCTGACAGTAGGTGGGGCTATTATAAAATAAAATATCTAGCAAGGTTTCATTGGTAAAGTGACGAAACCGACCAATACTGGATAAGGTGATTTTCTTGATATTCCTGTTTAAAAAGGAAAAAAAAAGTATGTTCAGTCATATCCACCTTAAATCTACCAACTTTTAAAAGTGTAGATTTTGATTCCCAAAAATACAAGAAACCCTACAGACTAAATATGACTTGATTCTGTAGACAGAGTAATAAATCAAGATAAAGCAAAAACAGTTATTTGTGACTATAACTATACCATGAATTTTGGGATTCTCTCAGGAGTTGGTATATAAAATGTCACACGCAAAGATTTTAATTTTATTTTTAGAGAGGGAAACTTCCATTTTTCTTTCAGTTAATTGGAAATCTGGACACCTACAAAAGAGAATGTCACATGGAGAAAAAAATGTGCTATATGGAATGAAAACTTTTCTTGATTTGAGAATGACCAAAATAAAGTTCATGCACATCCACAGAGAAAGAAAACACCCACATTACGGGGCCTAACGTAGACAGAATGCTGTTTGTAGAATTTGTTCTATTAAACCATGCACCATAAACATTATGATGTTCACTAAAATCCAGACATGTTATTAGCCCTATGTGCCAGCATAAATATTACCTACATTTGTGGTTCTCAGTTGGGAGTATTTAAAATTGAATAGAGTATTATTAGCTGTCACAGTGCCTGGTGAGCACTGGTGGCCATCAGACTAAGGATGTTAACATCCTTATGCAGCAAAGAACTGTCCTGCCAAGAGCATCTCCACTGAGAAATAACACTCTGAATGAGTGGTTCTTAGCCAGGAGCTATGTTAACCCCCAGGGGTCATTTGGCAATTTCTGGAGAAATTTCTGGTTGTCACACTGTGGGGAAAGGGCATGCTACTGTTATCTTGTGGGGCCACTAAGCAACAACTGTAGAGATTAGAATAGTATTTTAAAACCAGCTAAAACATCTTATATTCTCTTAAATATTTACAATAGGAATACATACGTACAACACACACGCGTACAGAAATGTAACATGTGAACTTTACAGCCAATATTTAATCATATGTCAAAGCAAGTGTATAATTTTTACAAACATATTTGAAGTCATAATAAACTATTTCATATTATGGTTTAAATTTTGCATTTAAATTTGACTAATCTGAAAAATCTGAAAAACAAGTTATCAAGATCCACGAACCTGTCAACACCTGTGGCGTCGCCACCCAAAGAACTATGCCAATGAACTGGAAGGAACTCCACTCTGCTTATTTTCCCATCATCTAGAGATTTCTTAAAATGTGTCTGTAGCAATTTGAGAGACACCACCCTAAAATCATCCACTTCAAAAAAAAAAAAAAAGAAAAAAAAGAAAATGACAGAAGATCAATTAAATTTATTAAATTGTCCTAGCTGGATAGCTAGTTAGCAATTACCTCAAACATGCCAGTATTTTTACAACATAAAGGTACATTTTTAAAAGAAAAAAATGAGGATAACAAAATTAATAAAAGAAAAAGAATAGCCAACCCCTAGAAAGCTCTTTTTAACATTTCATTATTTTAGAGGAATGTGTAAATGCCTGAGAAACATCACGTTAACTACCACTACTGGAGGCAGCATGGAACCCTGGGTAAAGACTCTGGAACCAAACTACCTGCTATAGGATCAGGGCTTCAGGACCTACTGACTATAAGGGAGAGTTTCGCTCACCCCTGAGCCCCTAATAATGGGGATAAGAACCATAGTTCCTATACCTCAAAGGTTTATTTGTGAGGGTTAAATGACAATACATGCAAATTATTTGGCACATACTAAGTATTCAACAAATATGAACTATTATTATACAGACATAAAAATAAAACTTCAAAAATTTAAGTCAACTAGACAGATTCATGGTTCCATTAAATAACTTCTTACAACTAACTCACCAAAATCAGTTCAATGCATAGGTGCTCCTAGTTGCTGGAAGTGCTTAGGCAGAGGCTATCTGTCAGAAAGTCTAACTTATTTCCAAGATCCTTTCTAATTCTTCAGACTCTAAGGTTTTATGAGTTACATTATGCCATAAGAGCAAATCAAGCATAAATTAATATTTCCCACCAATGATTTAAATCTCCCCTCAGCAAGTAGTATACAGCTGGGAAATAAGCTAAAAAGGAATACTCAAAAGCTCTTCTATTACTTCTCAGATCATCCCATGAAATAAAATATGACAAACACTTACCACATTCGATAATGCTTCTAAAGCGCAAGTCACACACAGGTCCAATTCCATGCACCATGAACACCAAATGGTCAACCTGAGGCATTTCCCCTATTAAAAAAAAATACATACATATATACATACATAAAAGCTGGGAATTTATTTGGGTTTTCCTAATTCAATAGCAATATTCTAGATATCCCTTTTGTCATTACAAACTTACCAAAGAAATTCATGACCCTTCCAAGTGAATAAGCCTCACTACCATCTACCAAATTAGAGGAACAATTTGTCCATCTTGGCAATGACAGCAAACTAGAACAAGAGGTGGAGGAAGCAGGCTCTGTCCCCCGTGGCTATCGGCATATGATGACCAGCATCTTTGTACCTATGAAGGCTTCATAACCTTGTGACTGCTTCAGAACTCCCCAGGGCACTAAGCCCCACATGGAGAAGCAATTTGCCAACATAAAACTTTAAAATCTTTTCCCAAAATCCTTCCGCTTGATGTTAGACTCATACACTATTTTTTCTACTCTAATACTTCAGATTTCATAATATACGTACCTATTTTATGATTTTATAAGACAATGAAACGATCATAAAGTATATGTAATTGTCAAAATTAAATCCATTCTTAAATGGTATAATAGGAGAAAACAAAGCACATACACTAGAGCAGGCGTTGGCAAACTACGGCCCATAGGCCAAATCCTGCCCACTACCTTTTTTTATTAATGTAAATAAAGTTTTAATGGAACACGACTATGCCTGGTTACATACAGTCTACGGCTGCTTTTACTCTACAATGGAAAAGCTGATTAGTTCCAACAGAGTCAACATGGCCTGCAAAGCCTAAAATACTAGCTATCTGGCCCTTTACAGAAAAAGTCTGCCAACCCCTGCACTAGAGTAATACAGACCAGTGAGGAATGAAAACATTAAGCCCCAAAGTATTGCCAAAGTTTAGTTCCAACCAGCAAAGTGTTTTTTCCTAACAAAACATATTTTAGAATCCACATTATTTCGTTTGCATATCTTCAACAGAATTCCAGATTTAAAAATAACAATATATGCGTGTTCTCACTCATATGAAGGAACTAAAAAAAAGTTGATCTCATGGAGGTAGAGAGCAGAATGATGGTTACCAGAGGCTGGTGGGGGGAGGAAGAGAGATTGGTTAATGGGTACGAAAATACAGGTACACAGAAGGAGTAAGTTCTACTGTTCGACAGCAGAGTAGGGTGACTACAGTTAACCCTACTGACTACAGTTAATTTATTTTATATTTCAAAATAGCTACATGTGAAATGTTCCCAACACAAAGAAATGGTAAATGTTTGAGGTAATGGATATCCTGATTACCCTGATTTGATCATTATTGTATGTACTGTATGCACGTATCAAGATATCACATAGAACCCATAAATATGTATAATTATTACATATCAATAAAAAAAATAGGCCTTTTTTGTTGCGACAAGGGGTCCATTCATCATCTATGGCAAAATGTACCTTGCTCACTCTGTCAACCTGTATCTTGCTCTTGCTCTATAATCCTATCTTTCCTTCCTCAATAAACCTCATTTTCGTGCTTAAAAAAATAAAATAAAAATAAATTAAAAATGAGGATATATAAAAATAATAAAATAAAAAAGAACGATATGTGCCAAACTAGCTGATTTCTGCAAACTATGTCAGGTAATCCTAATAATTACGTTTCTTTTTTTATCATTCTAAAGAATGATGCTAAAATAGAGATGACTAAAAAAGACCTCAGTCACACACCGTTAGGAATCTCATCAAGGTTATCATCAATTCCACGTTTTACAACTCGAGGCCTTGTCTGTCCATCTTGTGTGGTCCCCCATTCATCTGGCACTGAGGAAGGCTGGAACTGAACAATAACCTTCAAGATACAACAGGATTATGACAGAGCTCATTACAAAATTCTTTTCCACTCCAGGCTAAGTAATTTATTTTAATACATGATAAACTATACTTCATAGTATGGACAGTTTATAAATCAAGTATTAGTACTATTCCCTCAAAACCAATTTTATAAGAGTCCTGCTAGTGTTAATTAACCATCGAAATTTATGTTGGAAAATCATACAGCTAAATCAGAAGTAGTATACTTGACTTAAAAGTCTAACATAACACTCCAAGTTTACACATGAGATATCAAAGACAAGTTATCTGCGGTTCAGGAGTCTTCGGTCTTATTAAAAATACAAGGCAAAATCCTTTAAATGGCAAGATTTTAATTTACAAATTCAATTTCAATGACAAAAACTCGCCACTTTTTAGGAAAAAAATCTATTCTGTTCAATCAACTGTGTTAAATTCAGCCTTGTGCCATACAGAAATTAAAAAAATACACATAAATGATAGTATGAAAAATGGTTTTGT